>VZRE01010310.1:0-23437 GCA_013396775.1 Cephalopterus ornatus | reverse complement strand
ACGCAGAAAGAACCATGTCCTGTCGATACAACCTGGGGAGTCATTCTGCTGTGTCTTTTACAATCGGATGTGTCTATCTCGCATTGGCTTTTTTAACCATCAGCGCGCTTCTAGCAAGCGTGGGTAGAGTCCTTCACAAATCTTCATTCGCAAAGCCTAGCCATGAATGAATGAATAATAATATAGTAATATATAATAATATAAATACATATGTAAATAAATATAAAATTCTAACAATAATATGTAATATACCCAATAATATACCAAATAATACCCGATATAACTAATAATACCTAATATAGGATCGAGTGCTTCTATGCTCATAATGTTAGGCTTAATGAATGCATATGCTCCATCAAATCTCAATTACAATGATACTGCTGGTGTCAGAAGATTTTCACCAAATCTGTTCTAATGTTTTTATCGTTGTTGATATGACCCTTCATGTAACAAAATAATGAATTTTAATAACTTACTATACTTCGTTGGTTTCACAGTATTTTTAATCAGGGAGAATATTTTCAATTTAAAGATTAAGGTTGAGTGCTTTCTGTTTAGATTTCAATAACATGACTTTCAAGTGATCATAGTCTGCAGTAATGGGAACCTCAGCTCTGTGTTGGGTAGAAACCCTATAAGCTAAAACAATGGCAATCTGAATGAACTACTCAAATTTGAATCAGGTGGCAGTGAGTTTTTCAGACAGCTAGTGGCAGCTTCCCACTTTTTTTTATGCTATCTTGGAGTATGTATACTACTTTTTAAATCACATTTTAATTTCATAATTTTTGTTTTGCTTGTAGAAACTTTTCCTTTTTTTATATGTGTTTGAATCAAATATTTCTCTGGTTTTTACTGCTTTTGTAAAGTGTTTTGTCCATGTTAATCATACAGATGGCTAGGGAAGCCTGTGAAACTAGTAGCTTTCCTGTAGAATTTTGTAGTTACATCTAAAAAAATAAGCTGATTTTTTTTTTGACACTGTTGTGTGACTACGTTAAAATTTGAGGAAAAGGAATCGACTGTTAATCAGAGTAAATAGGTGTTACCAAATGTGCTGTTCATTTCTTATGTCTCAACACAAATATACAACAATATTGTTAGATGTATTATGGCACTATGCTTCTACAGATTATAATAAGTTTTCTGGTTTCACTGTCTTTGTAAATTTTTTAATACTCAAAAATATGTCTAATTCACATTTAAGAATTTTAACTTTGTTGTCTGTAAAACTCCAAATCTAAAAAGACTGTCCTAAAGATAATGGCATTTTAGACCTGTCTGATTTCCCAGCTTTTATTTTGGGTATCTCTTACGTTTTGGGAAACTTTCTGTAGGATAAAAATTGGAAGAAGTGTTTTTCAGAAATGGAGTTGCATTACGACTAGATTCTAAGATATGCAGGTCTAAGCAGACCTGTATTGTCTTAGCAGACCTGCTCTCAAGCTTCTTATCTTGAAAGTCATAAAATTAGCTGGAAAACTATAGATCAGTAGTTGAATCAATGCCCTTGTCTGTTTCATGAAAGAGTTTATATGAAATCTGTGATCAACTGAGTATAAATATTTTGGGACAAAGTGAGGGTATCTAAATGAGTGTGTAGCTAATACATAGAATCATAGAATCATAGAATCGATTGGGTTGGAAAAGACCTCAGAGATCATCAAGTCCAACCCTTACATGCTTCAATTAAAATATTAATTTTAAATTAATGCAGGGGCAATTTTGAAGGTGCATTTCTATTCAATAACATTCATCTTTTTTATGTAAAAACGATCTCTGCAAAACCTCTTAACATTCTGTTGGAGAACAGCAAAGAAAACATTCTAATTAGTTCTAATTCTAATAATTTTAATTTTGACCCTGCACATTTCTCTTTTTAAGACAGGATAGAAAAACCAATAATTTCCAATTAGTGAATTTGAAGATATTTTAAATTATCTGTAAGTTCACTTGCTTGTGAGAGAAAGTTTTAATTTGCAATGAATTACAGTAAATTACACTTTCTTCATCATTGTCAAAGATTCAACAAACTGCAACCCTAATTTTAACTCATCTATAATTTATTTGTTCAGCTAGAATTTTTTTCCATGTGTTTTGGAAAAATTGATCTTGCTTCTTGGTATTTCCTCAAGGAAAAAGTTGAATTAAAAAATCAAAAGCAATTTGATAGTGTTGGTGATTGTTGTACTGTTAATGGGTATATTTGGCAAATATGCTACCTATGTGAGAAAGTTACAGAGTGCTAGCAAAAGGGCATGACACTTATGGAAAGAAAAAAAAAGAAAAAAACACTTTCATTTCAAGCTATGGCAATAGCTATTCAATCTCAGCAGCAACTTTCTTCATTTAATATTTATTATAGCAAGATATTTCTAAGTACCTTCAGTACTTGAGCTCTAAGAAACATGGATCATGCAAAAATGGAACCTTTGCCTATTCCTTCTAGTGAGAAGTCCCATAGGAAGGTTTGATAATTGCTATATTAAAAAAAAAAAAATTAATGTGCAACTTGTGAAAATATTCTGTCATGAATAACGTTCTGACTGAATGAAGGGCAGCACTTAAGTTTAAACTGATTACTTACAATTTTGTGTTAGACAATTACAAATCTAGTACTTGTACTGAAGATGGGGAAAGAGCAGGAAATAATATCGCCCAGAAATCATACCAAAATTTGTCTAACCTCAATAGGATGCAAATTTCAGAGCAATTATGAAGGAAACATGGAAAACAAAACAAACAAAAAAATTGCAGTACAAGTTTACCTATTGCAAATCCCTGTGTATGTGATGGACAAATTTGCTTAATTCAAAATGTCTCACCATTTATAGACAAATATTGGGGAAAAACAGAGTTAAAATTAGAGTGCTCTAGCACTTTTGTGATGCATCTGGCATTCAGCACCATATATATGAAACTATCATGGAGGATGAGGAATGTTAAGAAAGACCCTATGCGGGCAGAGGTTAACAGTGTTAAGTGTCAGATGCTGACTTGTACTCAGTCTGGTATGAGATTATAGATGGTGAATCTGAAGAAAGAGTTTTTCAAACATTCTTGTTTCATAGTTTTGTTAATGACCTTGGCATTTAAAAATATACACATCCTGATTATAAACTAGCTGTCAGTACAAGGAACTAATTTGAATAACTTTGAAGATTAATGTGAAAGAAATGGATTAAGATCGGATATAATAAAGCCATTTTCTGAGAGAATAGCAGAAAGTGTATCTGCTGTAGGCTTGGTGTCAGAAGGAACAAATAAGAAAATAAGAAAAGAGTAGTTTCCCCAATTTGTGAGGATTAGAAAAAACCCTAGTGGGGTATACACTGTAAAAGAAAGAGAGATATTTAAGCTAAGGAATACTATTAGCAGAAGAAGAAATAAGCAAAGTGATTGCTAATGCATTGAACAAAGAAAAGAAATACAAGGAAGTTCTAACCTCATTGTAAGGCAATTCAGTTAACTTCCAATTGGAGTGATTACTTTCAAAATGCAACTCAGTAAGATTATGAAGGGAATTCTATATGGTAACAACTGAAGAAGAAGAAGACTGGACTAAAAGAATTGGAAAATATTATCTAGCATTATACTCTCAATTGTGTCAAAGAAATAAGAGGTATTCTTAGTGTACTATATAATGCGTTTTCAGGTTTCAGCATAATTCAGATTAGTGATAAAGGAAGATAACTGATTACAATGCACACCTCAAGAAAGTGTTATGAAATTTTATGTATGCTTTAACTTATCTGTATGCTTTTTCTGATTGAACAGTAATCCATTTTGGTATAAACCAGCTGTGATAATGCTGTCTGTTGGTAGAGGGTTAGGTATGTGCCTGGTGGGCAGCACATAGAATTGAAATCCACCCTTGAACCTCTGATGCAGTTTTGTGCAAAAAGGGATGGATGCTAGGTGATATTTCACAAAGCCAGCACCCCTCTTGTTTGGTTTGCAGGCTTTTATACTAGTTATAACAAAGAAATTGCTCAAACTTGCTCATTGGCCACTTTAACCAACTAATTTCTGTGCATGCTCCCCTCAGTGAGCAGTTTATTGTACTAGGATGATCTTACATTAGCATGTGAAGTCCCTTCCCGGGGGTGTGACTTTTAACATGCTAATTAATCTTAGGTTACCTTCAGGCAACCTTATCCCCTTCTGCCTCATCCCTCTGTTCTGGGGATAATTCGTCTTTTTTGATATTAGCATATCCTTGTTGTTCGGAGGTTGCTTTGCTGTGACTGTTCACTTTGATGATATTAGTGAATCCTTATGACTCTTCACTTTGATGACATTAGTGTGTCCTTGTCATTCTGGTGTTATCTTACTGTGATTCTCACAGCAGAGTAGTTGAGAGAAGGCTCACCCGGTGTGAAAAGTAGAACAAAGTGATTATGTGTATGATTATGATTAGATTTAGTTTTAATACAGTATCTAAATATTACCAATGCAGTACCTAACAACTCTATGATCTATTATGATATATTATAGTATAATCAGGTTCTGGTCCCTCCTTTTGAATCACAAGCTTCCGTGAGGCTCCCTTGCTTTTTAAAACTTCTCAGAGAAGCCTAGGTACAGCTAGGTCCATTTAGTGTCAGATTTGGGCAAGTTTATGTCTAAAGGGTTATTAGACAGGTTCAGCTAGAAACCTACAGGTTTACTGTCTTTGGTGGTGTAGAATTCACAATTACAAAGCAATGAAGCACTGATGGAACTATTGCAGGATTTTATGTCTGTATTCACTTGAATCTTAATACTTTTTGCTCATATGTCCAAAAGAGAGTACTTCCCATCTTTGGGTTGGGCGTACCCTGCAGTCATCACTTGCAAGCTGCTTGCAACTTTGGGAGACCAGTTTGCCAGTTGACCCAGTCTCCAGAAGCATTTTATGCCCTTTTGTAGGCCCATGTACATCAAAGTCAATCACAAGCATCTCTGTTCCCTGTTTCTGGACTGTATTAATTATGAAGCATTCAGACGGTTCTTCCTGCAATAGCCACCTGCTGTTCTTCTCTAAGGACAAACCACAAAAAAACCCCTTCCTCTCAGGAAAAGAAAAGGAGGCGTCCAAACCTGGCTCACCACTCTGTCCGGTCCACGGACCAAACCCAAAAAACTCTGAACAAAAGACTCCCCTGGCGTCCCCCGCAGCAACAGCGTTTCCTGAGAGAGCCCACTCTCCCCCGACTCCCTCGCTGACCAGCACGTGTGGCTTTGCTCTGTCCCCTCCCCATCCCAGAAGAAACAGATCGAGGGGGGGAAAGGGAGGAGAACATTGAGAAAAAATTCCAGCATCTCTTTTCAAACCTATGACATCATCCACCCCTGAATTTTTTCCCAGACTAACATGCTATACTGGATTCAAACTTTCCAACCATATACATATATACATTACCCCAACTATATACATATTACAACTATTTACATACAAACACAGGCACAATGTTATAGAAAATTCACCCAAAAATGAGGTGCCTTTGAGGTATACACCGTGTTTCTCCATCTTCCAGCATTACCCACCGTGTGCTACCTGATCCTTAAGCAAAAACAATGCCACAAATGGGTTTGCCTTTGCTCAAGGCAGGATTAATTAAATTAATTAATTAATTAAAGGTATGTTTTACCTAACACACCTTTCAAGTGAATTACTGGGACTTTGTCCCCATCTGCCATGTGAAGGGACTCGGACTGGGTAGGACCGGCTCAATCGATGGGAGCCTACAGTGTTGTCTAACCACATAGCCTTTGCTAGGTGCTGATCCCAGTGCTTGAAAGTCCCTCCATTCAATGCCTTCAGGGTGGTTTTCAACAGTCCATTACGCCGTTCAACCTTCGCCATGGCTGCTGCATGGTATGGGATGTGATAAACCCACTCGATGCCATGCTCCTTCACCCAGGTGGTAACTAAGCTGTTCTTGAAATGGGTCCCATTATCTGACTCAATTCACTCTGGGGTACCATGTCACCACAGGACTTGCTTTTCAAGGCCCAGGATAGTGTTTCAGGCAGTGGCATGCAGCACCGAATTGTATTAATTCGTTTGAATACATGCCCGGAATAAAGACAGGTACAGAAGTTATTCAAATACTACAAAAAAAATCCTTTATTTCAGTGAGAAAAAATATTACTAGCAAAGAGAATCAAAAGCTAAAAAAGGATACAAATTCACTACTTTATCGGTTGGCTTTTCATACAGCTTTTATTACAGTATTAGCTAATAAAAAGGGAATTAAAGGGATACCAAAAAAAAAGGATATAGAACATTTGCTTTCTTGGTTGCTTCCTATCAATAAACTGTGCTTACCTACACAGACAGGTCAGGGCTACCGGGATCTGCAGCAGCTGGTCGGTACCCATGCTTCGAGTGTCCCCATGGAGCAACACAGTCTTGATGAAAGGATGAGTATCACTCAGCTTAGCAGTCCTGACACCCTGTTTTACAGCTCTACACTTCACTATGTAGGGCCAGTATAAGGTGATGTTTGAGTGGCAGCAAAACACCATCTATTCATTACCTAATAGCAACAGTCTGCACATACCCTACTGTAGGGCAAGGGGCGAACAACCCCTGCCCACATAATCTTCCTCTCACCATCATCTTTCTCACCCCTGTGTACGACCTCTACCATTGTGTTTCAAGAGTATTTGTATCTAACTTGTACTATGGAGCCAAGTCAAGAAGGAACTCAGCTATGATAATAGGGAACATCTAGTTAACTTGCTAAAGACACAATAGGCCTTACAGTTAACTTGTGCAATAAAGTTACATTGTGCAATACTCTGTCTGGTTTCACATTCTAGTATAATTACTTTCTCACTCCTCTATGCTCCATTGATCATCTAAATCAAAAGAATCCCCCTTGCATGGATGTGTCTCCAGCCATCCAGTGGTGACTTCCACCATGGTGAGCGCATAGTGCTTACCTTGGCAGGTTTGTGGTAGTGTGATGTAATCAACCTGCCAGGCTTCCCCATACCAATACTTACTCCAACATCCACCATAACACAAGGGCTTCAGTCTCTTAGCCTTTTTAAAGGCAGCACGTGTCTTACAATCATGGGTAATCTGAGAAATATTGTTCATGGTTAAGTCCACCCCTCAGTCTCATGCCCATCTATAGGTGGCATCTCTGCCCTGATGACCTGAGGCATTGTGGGCCCATCACACTAGGAACAACCCTCCTTTGTGCTGTCACTCTAGATCCACCTGTGACACCTTGACTTGTGCAGCATTGTTGCGATGATCCTCATTGGCTCGATTTTTGAGCACATGGGCAACTACATGGCGGACTCTCACAGTCAGCTTCTCTAACCAGGTAGCAATGTGTTGCCACATATCAGCGGCCCAGATGGGTTTCCCTCTATGTTTCCAATTGGCCTTCTTCCATCTGTCCAACCACCCCCACAGAGCATTTGCCACCATCCACGACTCAGTGTAGAGGTAAATCTTTGGCCACTTCTCTCATTCAGCAATGTCCAACACCAACTGGACAGCTTTGAGCTCTGCCAATTGGCTCGATTCACCTTCTCCTTCAGTAGCTTCTGTGACTTGTTGTGTAAGGCTCCATACATCTGCTTTCCATTTACATTTCATCCCTACAATGCAACAGGAACCATCAGTAAAGAGGGCATAGAATGTTTCTTCTTCTGGTAGTTGATTGTATGCTGGGGCTTTCTCAGGCTGTACCACTTGCTCTCCTTCTTCATCTGCTAGACCAAAACTCTCACCTTCCAGTCAGTTTGTGATGATTTCTAGGATCTCAGGGTGATCTGGATTTCCAATAGAGGTGTGCTGTGTGATCAGGGCGATCCACTTACTTCATGTAGCATCAGTGGTATGATGTGTAGAGGGCGCCTTTCCTTTGAACATCCAGCTTAACACCGGTAGTCAAGGTGCCAGGAGGAGCTGTTCTTCTGTGGCAATCACCTCTGAGACAGCCTGTTCTCCTGCATAAGCTACTAGGATCTCCTCTGTTGGGGTGTAGTTGGCTTCAGATTCTCTGTAGCTTCGGCTCCAGAATCCGAATGGGTGGCCTTGGGTCTCGCCAGGCACCTTTTGCCAGAGGCTCCAGAAAGGACCATTACCCCTGGCTGCAGAATAGAGTACATTCTTCACATCTGGTCACATCCTGACCAGACCCAAGGGCTACAGCGTGGGCAATCTCCTGTTTAATCTGTTCAAACGCTTGCTGCTTTTCGGGGCCCCAATGGAAATCATTCTTCTTGCAGGTTACCAGATAGAGAGGGCTTATGATTTGGCTGTACTCAGGGATGTGCATCCTCCAGAAACCTGTGGCACACAGAAAAGCTTGTGTTTCCTTCTTGCTAGTTGGTGGAGTCATTGCTGTGATCTTATTGATGACTTCTGTTGGGATCTGATGACACCCATCTTGTCACTTCATCCCCAGGGACTGGATCTCTGAGGCCGGTCCCTTAATCTTACTGTTTTTGATGGCAAAACTGGATCCCAGGAGAATCTGGATGATTTTCTCCCATTTCTCAAAAACTTCCTCTGTTGTGTCCCCCCATACGATGACATCATCAATGTACTGCAAGTGTTCTGGAGCCTCACCCTTTTCTAGTGTAGCCTAGATCAGTCCACGGCAGATGGTGGGACTGTGTTTCCACCTCTCGGGCAATCAGTTCCAGGTGTACTGCACACCCCTCCAGGTGAAAGCGAAATGTGGCCTACACTCTGGTGCTAAGGGGATGGAGAAGAAGGTGTTTGCATTGTCAATAGTGGTGTACCACGTCGCTGACTTGGACTCCAGGTCATACTGGAGCTCCAACATATCTTGGACAGCGGCACATATTGAACATATCTTGAGAGGTAGGGTGGCTTTCAGGCCATGATAGTCCACAGTCAATCTCCATTCTCCATCAGACTTATGCACAGGCCAGACGAGGCTGCTGAGGGGCAAGCGGGTCTTGCTGACCACCCCTTGAGTCTCCAGCTCACGGATGATCTTATGGATGGGGATCACAGAGTCTTGGTTCATTCAGTATAGCTGATGATGCACAGTTGTAGTGGCAATTGGCACTCGTTTTTCCTCAACCTTCAACAATCCCACAGCAGAAGGGTTGTCCGAGAGGCTAAGTAACGAATTCAACTGCTTAGCCACCTCTGTCTCCACAGCAGCTGTTCCAAAAGCCCATCTATGTCCCTTTGGGTCTTTGAAATACCCATTCCTGAGATAGTCAATGCCCAGGATATACATGGGGCATCTGGACCAGTCACAATGGGGTGTTTCTGCCAGTCCTTCCTGGTCAAGCTCACCTCAGCTTCCAACTCAGTCAACTCTTGAGACCCTCCTGTNGACCCTCCTGTCACCCCAGAAATGGAAATAGTCTCTGGTCCCACATGTCCTGAGGGCATTAACGTGCATTGAGCACCAGTGTCAACCAAAGCCTGGTATTCTTGTGGGTCTGACCTTCCAGGCCATTGGATCCACACAGTCCAATAGACATGGTTGTCCTGTGCCTCTACCTGGCTAGAGGCAGGGCCCCTCTAACACTGGTCTTGGTTGGAGCCATCACAGCTCTTTCCCTGTGAATACATTCATGAGGAACCTTCTAGCGGGTCAGATCCTTGTCCATGAGATACCAGTACTGCACTTACTCTCGTGGGCTTCCCTTTTTCTCTCTCCTTCAACTCTTGTATGCAGGCTGCTAGGGCATGGGTAGGTTTCCTGTCCCACTGTCTCATGTCTTCTCCATGATGGACTAGGAAATACCACAGCTCGGTTTGTGGGGTCTGTCTTCTCTCTCTAACTGGGGAACGTCTGGCTCTGACATCAGAGGCTCTGGTTCCTACTGGTGCCACGTGGAAGCTGTTTTCCTTCGTCTCCTCTCTAAGTTTCTTCTGTTCATCTTGTACTTTGGTAGTCAGTGCCTTGAGGCTCTTAACCATTGTCTCTATAGTGGAGATATGGGTCCGTAACTGTGTGTGGACCATGCTGTCATACATCTTGAGTTTATTTGTAACAGAGCCCACTGTCTCTGTTTTCTCCAAAATGCAATGATGCCAAGAAATCAGTGTATACGGATGGCCCTTGCTGTGAAAGGCTCCACCACATCTGTGACGTACACCTGACATTGGGGGGGTTGTGGCTGGGTTGCCCATCGGTTTCAAAAAGTATCTCTAACAGTGCTGTTTCTCCCACTACTGTGGTAGGGCCCTATGAGAAGTGGGTGAAGGATTGGGAAAAAGCATTTGCCCGTGTTCCTCCCCCAAAATAGGTAGCGTTATCAGTAACACCCCAAAAACAGGAACCTGGGTTGTGGTAGTAATGCATCCATGTATATGTATTCCAAAAGTGAACTACGGGGCCAGAATTTTTCAGCCACTGGTACCAATTTACAAACTTAATAGCAGCCACAACTATTGCAACCATGGCGTCCATCTTTAAGAATTGATTCATAAATGGGAAGACCATATACACTGCCAAATGCCAAAAGAAGTTGGACCACGTGATAGCTAATGGTGTCTCTATATGCAATACACAGGTAATTAAACAAGAGGGTTTATTCCTTTTCCACCTTTCCTCTAGTCAAGCCCCACGATTTGGACGCCAATAAACGTCTTAGTTAAGCAAGATTACAACTTAGAAACTAAGAAGCTTGAAGGTGGAAGTGTGGAAAAGGAAAAGAACAACAAATGGTGCAATCAAAAAATTTCAGAAGAAACAAAATAAAGCCCCAATTCCCCAGGTAGAGGGAAGAAACCCACAGTAACCTGGGGCAGGGTGAGGAAAGGAGGGGCAAAGGCAGGATTGTCCCTTCAGTTCAACAGCTGCTTGTATCCACGTAGGCCCGTAATAGCCAGCAGCTCATGGATTCACAGCCAGTGATGAAGGAGTCCTTTTTCCCACAGGCAGTCTTGAAAGCAGAATACCTCGCTCTAAGTTGGGTTGGTCTTTCTCTCTCAGTCATCCTCTGTGAGGTGTCCCGTGGGGAAAAAAAACCAACTTCCTCTCAGGAAAAGAAAAGGAGGCGGCTGAAAATGGGCCAAACCCAAAAAATCCTGAACAAAAGACTCCCCTGGCATCCCCTGCAGCAACCTTGTTTCCCAAGAGAGCTGGCCTTCCCCCTGCTCCTGCGCTGCCCAGTGCATGTGGCTTCACTCCGTCTACCCCCCATCCCAGAAGGAAGACATTGGGAAAAAATCCAACATCTCTTTTCAAACCTATGACAATATCATAAGCAGATATAAGAAAAACTATGGGGGAAAAAGTGCCTGAAAGATTTTAGAAGGTTTCTGAATGTTTTTTCTTGCTGAACTGTATGTATGAAACCAATGAAATTACTGTTATTCTAATGAACAGCGTAATCTATTTGCTGGATTCAGTTTACATTTGGTGAAGTTCATAGTTGATTAACACAATAAAATTGGTACTCTCTTCAAACTCTTCATCAGTTCCACTTCACTGAAGGCATAGTATTGATATTATAGACATTTCTCCATTTTCTAGAATCATCTTAGAGACATTTGAGCCATGTCCAGATGACTTTCAAAGACTTCCAATGCTAGTGCTCAGTCATCCTTGCAGCATGAAAGTATTTCCTGATGTTCAGAGGGAGTCTCCTGTGTTTTCAGTTGGTCCTGTCAGTAGACAAGAGTCTGGCTCTGCCCTTTTTGCATCCCTTCCTTCAGGTATTTGTACAAACTGAACAGTTCTAATTCTCTCAGCCTTTCCTCATAGAAGAGAAGCTCCATTCCCTTAGTCATTCTCACGGCCCTTCACTGGACTCTCTCCAGTATGTCCGTGTCTCTCTTGTACTGGGGAGCTCAGAACTGAACACAGTATACTTTTTGTTTGCTTTATAAATATAAATAAACAATTTCTTCTGAAAGATGCTAGTAAGGTCTTGTTTGTACAAATTTTTACAGATCTTATCTTTCTTCCTTTTTGTTACAGCTCTTTTAATAATCCAAACACCTAACTACGGAAAGCTAGTTGTCTTCTGCTCAGCAACGTGCTAAGGAACAGTGGACAGTGTAGGAAGTGTCTCTTTTTCTCTGATGCTGCTTTTAGACTACCTGAAAAAGACCCAGTACCCACAAACTGCGTGTGAAAAAGTAGATTTAACCATGATGATGGTTATGGTTGTCATAAAATTGATACCTGATGTGCTTCTTTAAATTCCACCGGGTATTTCATTAGAGCCTAAACGTGTTTGAACGTCTGCCCTCAAGTCTGTGTATATCAGCTGAAGTTTTTTTTAACTTGGAAGAGCCTGAACATGAAGATCAATTTAAAAGATGAAATACTGGTTGTTGTCTGTTACCTAAGTTGTATGAATCATAAAAATTGCTAGTATTGTTGTAACATTCTAATCATAATGCACAACATTGTGTACTTAAAGATTGTTTAATGTCTGTGTTTGTCTATCCTGTGTTAACAGAAGTATTCTTTGTACTCATCAGAGTTTCACATCAGAAGCATCCTCACCAGAAGCCTTACTAGATCATTGAAAACCTGATACTGAGTGTAGAGTTTCAGTATAAGCTACTTAACCTTATCTGAGACATGCTTATTTTAATTTAAGAATTATTTTATGGATGCCTGATAAGGGATCTTTAAAGCTGTTTGATAAGATTTAGTGAATAGAAATTTACTTATCAAAGGCTACAGGGTGGTTGATGAGCAATCTATGTAATATTTTTAAGGTGGAGTGGAATTCTTGCAAAGATTTTTTCCATTTTCAGCCTTTTATTTGGATGCAAAATTGTGACTACTCTAGAACCTACAAAACACCTGACGTGGAGGGTCTATCGCTATTACTGCTGTGTCCTCTCAGTTTTCAGAATCCTGCTATTTCCAGACTCTGACTGCATTAATTTTTTTCCTGGCAAATAAAGCTACTGTTCACTAAATTACTCCATACTGTTATTCTTTTTGGGTATAATTTTCTCTAGTGACTTGCATTGATTATAATCTGTTTGGTTTGCTTAATTGACTAAATTGCTTCAGCTGATTTTTTTTTCTAAATAATATTGTTTTGAAATCTTACATATGAAAATAACTGCTTTTACTATTTTCCTGATGGTGGAACTGTGCATTTATGCACTTTAAAGATGATGAGTGAAAGTTACAAGGAAAATAGAACCAGGTTGGCAAAATGGCAAATTGTAAAAATATCCTGGAATCAACATAGAGAAATAAGCTAAAATCATGGTAGAGGATTTGTGTGGTGATAGTGAACATTATACTGAGCTTATTACCAACACTTCTGGGGGAAAAACTCTACAATTTTCAGGAATGTGTGAACACATAGTTATATAAAACCAATGTAAGAAGCCTCAGTTTTATTAAACACTCATAAAAAATTGTTTAGAAAGCTGCTTCCAGATTTAGGGAAGGTTATGCCTTTTAATTTTGCAATGTCATTTAACTATAACAGCCATAGTTAACTTTAGGTGCCACGTCAGAGCTATAGTTTTTTCTGCTCCTTAGGTGTGTTCTGTCTATCCAGAACAGAATTTGTCTTCTCTTGTTCAGGATGATTGCTTCCTTCATCTTTGTAAAAGTACTATGGCCAAGTTTCTTTATTTCTGGGTGATTTCCACTTTGATAATGACATCTAGTGTTGTGTTCAGTTTTTTTTCTTTTTATTTTTGGCCACTCATCTCAAGAAGAACTGTATTCTTTCATCTGTATGTTTGTGTTTTATATATTTTTTTTCCAGCACTAAGAAGTCCAGTTTATGTCTGCTTTTTTGTCTCCAATACTAATCTATTTTGGAACCTTCAGATGACCCAGTTCTCAAAAGTCTGTCCTGTTTTCAAATCTGTTCTGGGTTTTTCCATCCCAGATACCTTTCATTTATCAGCTGTGTAATTTGAGCCTGTGAATTTTTCCTGTTGAAGGCTTAATTATTTGGCCTTTATATCAAACTTCCTTTTACTTAGGCTCAAGGATTCTGTCTTTAGAATTAAATTTGCAATATAAATTTTTCTCACTTTCCCACAGTTCCTTGATATTTGGCCAGTATTCTGCATGTGAAACTATATATACAATCTCTTTACTAACGTGTGCTCTACAGTTCATAAGGACTACAGTTCTGAATCATTTGCTTCCCCTTTTGCAATTTCTTATTTGCTGTTCTAACTCCTGGCTTTTAATTGAAAGAATAAAAATTCATCGTGAGTCTCTTTGTTGGCTTGCGGTATGCATTATAAATCAGAAGCAGTGAGACATTAGCTACCTTTGAAGGAAATGATAAATGCATTTCCCTATATCAATTTAAAAAATTGAGGACTTGGCTAAAGGAGAGGCTTTCTGCTCAAGTGAAACATGAAAATAAAAAAAGAGTTATTTGATAGACATGTCCCACCATTTCTGACTTAATTTTCTTCCTCCCAGTTCCATGCATGGAGTGTAAATGGTAGATTATTCAGTGGTATTCTTTAGAAAAGTCCATATTTTACACCAAGAGCTTTTTTAATGTTTATAGCACTTCACAAATCACATACTTATTCACAAATCCCTTTATTTATGGACTGTGCAACTCAATTGACCTATCATGATGCTGATAAACCTTATTTCCTCTGATTAAGCTTGGATGATGTCAGCATCTGCTGACACATTCAGTGACCTGACATAATTGGCCTGACTCCCAGAAAGTCCCATAAACCCCTTCCTGTAATAGCTTTATATCCTGTGCTTTTACTGGAATAGGAATCATGAAAAGAGTTCATAAATACTCAATTCATATGTGCAAAACCATAAGGGTTTCCCATATTGACATCACCACTCATTCTTTCAAAATACAGCTCCACATATAAAATGTCAGTATTATTTTATAACCAAGTTTCAGGGTGCTATTTTAAGCAGAAGCTCAGAAGTCAGCTTATACAGGAAAAAATTAAGTACTTTTTGATGTTACAGTGTGTTCTCTGCATTAGTTCTTCTTACCTGTCCTGGCAGGGTATCTCCTCTTGGCTTGTATTCAGAGCCAAATGCTGTTAGACAATACAAGCTTTCAGACAGACAGCTGTATTCTGTATTTAAAGATACTGACTGGGGGAGGCTCATAGGTACTGTTGTTAGAGTTCTAAATACACTAGCTTTGTGCACTTAATCCTACTTTAATACATAAATGAATGGGAATTTGATGTGATATTTTTGTCATTTCCCACACTTGAAATGCTCATTTATGCCCAGTTGCTTGGTCCAATGTATGGTAGAGAAAGGATGCAGGATATTGTTCTTTTCTTTGGTAGCTATTCTTTATTTTCTCAGTAACTATTGAAACCACTGACTAACTTCTATTAGTTGAAAAGGAGAATGAGCTCATAGGCACAGCAGCTGTTGGAGGAAGGACACTCTCCAAGTTCCCTTACTGAAAAGCTGATGGAATTGCAATGAGTGATTTTTATCAGACTTTTTGACATCAAGAAGCACTGTTGGCTCATGTATGTCAGCTGACAAATCAGACAGAAAGTATGCTCCCTCTTGCCCTGTCAAAAAGTTGGATGTTTTGGAGAAAAGGGAAGCAAACACTAAGGAATATATTAGGTACCGACAAGTATTGTGGTAACTGAGTTACAGAGAAAAGCAAAGTTCTGTGTTTAGGAAGAGTATTTTAAGGAAGGTGGAATTTTAATTATAGGGAGCTGTAAATTAAACTAGCTTCACAAACTGAAACATACAAATATTTTATTATTAAATATTGGAATGTTTGGAGGTTTGTATTAAAATGAACAGTGTGTCAATCTTTAACTACCTAGCTCTAAATAATAAGCCTTTCCTTTTTGGATTCTGAAACACTTCAGAATAAGGATGGGTTTTACTTCATGTAAGATGCCTTTCATGTCTATATTGATAATCATAGGAACAAAAAAAAAAAAAGAAAAAAAAAGCTTTGAACTTTGAAAACCTTGTCTTGAATATTTGATTGGCTATGTGGACAAAGAGATGGACAGTTTAGATAGTGGTGAACCGATTATAACATTAATTTGGCTGAGTGACTGGCAAAACTGTTAAAATTTCTTTTTATTTTTTCTATGATTTATGGCAGAAAAGGAAGGTTAACTATACTTCTATTTAAGACCAGCAAAAAGATCTTTCCTTTCATTTATTGTCTGGAAGATGTGTTAGTTCAGAAAGTATCAGACACACTATTTTCCAGGACAGAACTTGGATTTTCATCTATCATGAGTTATTATGTGGAATTGGCAGAATTGACATTTGGGAAATTTGAAATAGAAAGTTTTGTATTTGTCTTTGACTGGATTGTCATTAATCACTGCATTTTCCTGATCATCTCTGCAGGTGAATTGTGCATCCTGTATCTTTCATGTTCCATTGCAGTCCTTTCCTGTGGATAAAGTGTCTGCCCTGGATGGCACACATAAGGAAAGGGAGAGGGAAGGGTCGGGGGGAAAGGAAGGAAGAGGTGTATCAATGTTGACAAAGAGCTGCTTGAAATTCACTTTCCCATTTGTCTGATTTACATGGATACCTACAGGGGAATCAGGCTTTGTTAAAAGTCACTTTTAGGGATTTCACACTAACAAAGATGTAGAGCTGTTAGTCACAGCAAGCTGGCACATGTGAAGAACATAATTAAAGGTAGGATTAAGCCTCAGTCATGTAAGAGTTTATAAGACTAAACACCATGTGTAAAAATAAATTAATTCTGCAGCAACTAATGATTACTTGCCAAGACAGTCTTTTTATAGTCTGTCAATGTTATTAAATAGCTACCTGTAAGGAAACAAATATGAACGAGCTCAATACATGTTATGGATGTCAGTCTATTTACTAGGAATTTATTAATTCTTCTGATAAAGTTGTATTTCTATATTTTCAGTTGTTTTTTACCGCTGTATATGTGCTAAAAAGCTGGCCTAAGGCTCCCATGTCAGATCTTCATGAGTTCTTTCTTTCTTTCTTTCTTTCTCTCTTTCTTCTTTCTTTCTTCCTCCCTTTCTCTCTTTCTTTTTTCTCTCTTTCTTTCTTTCGTTTTTCTTTCCTTTCTTTCTTTCTCTCTCTCTCTCTCTCCCCCTCCTCCCTTCCTTCCTTCCTTCCTTCCATTAGTGGAAATGGGGAAAAATTCTATATGTAATCATACTTTTTGGTGTTCCAAAATCACCTTGCTAGCCATTGACTGTTACTATATTTCTGCATCAAATTTTGAGAAGGCCACAGACTTCAAAGTAAGATTTATGCTTTAACATATTTTTTGTTATGGTGTTGATTAAATTTAAAATTGGTATGTTTCAGAATAATCATAAAGAAAAAGAATACATTTACTGCCACTGATTTCACAGCTCTAGATTGTTATAAAATCTAAAGCATAAAATTTCATGCAAAGTTCAGAGTTGTTGTTTTTTTTTTTTTTATTATTAATTTTGCAGGTACCAGAATACAAGCCTGGAAGACGAGTCTAGTTCAGTGCCAATTGGGAACAGATATTCTCATTTCTGTGTTATTATTGCTGTTGGCCAGAAAAGGACTTGCAGGTCTATGGAAATAGGAAGCAACAGAAGTAGCCAAAAGAAGCAAAAAGAGGGGTACTTGATGTTTGGAGGAGTTTACTTCCTATCTGGCCGTGCTAAGGCATTTCACAAGAAAGTAAGCATGGCACTGTCAATTCATCATTTCTCTTTGTATCTTCCCATAATGTCACAAAATCCTACAATATCAAATATTAAGTTTCTGATCCAAGTACTAATATGTCATAACTCCAAAATATAGGAAACTGTGGAACTCTTTCTTTCTCAATTTTGAATTGATTTATTTTGAATAATATTAAAATAAACACCTTGGGTTTTAGGTCACATCATTAAGGTTGAGGGGACAGCAAAAGGAAAGAGGATAAAATACTTTCTTAATACAAAGAGCTTTTTAATTATGAGTAGAGTAACATTTCTGCATAATGTAAATCCATGCATCAGGATTAGTTGTATCTTTCCTAAAGTATTTCATAAATTCTGTCTTGCATTGCATTTTGATATATTTTAGTAGCATGATAAAAATGACTGATTCGCAATGATGGGGTTAATGAATCAGAATAGGTAGTGACAGGAAGCTCTAAGGCTTCAAATTTAATCAGAACAAGCAGAGACAAAATAATTAGTACATTCACCATCATGTGATTCCAAAATCACTTTGCCAGCAGAAATAAGTTTCAGTAATTTAAAAGACATTTTCTTTTATTATACAAGACTAATTTGAGCTGTAAAAGTAATAGCTTTGTTTTTCTTGTGGGCCTGAAAGGTAAAGGATAACATGATCAGAAACATACTTTTACCACCAATTGTCCCAAAGCTAGTTACATATGTTCCGTATTAGAAAGCAAAATAGCAAAATACAGTGGATAGAGATGTTTGTTTGTGAAGTGTAGGACTTGTCTTGTTTAGAGTAGTGCTGAGTGGTTTTTTTTTCCTCATGCAACATTCCTTAATTTTTACATCTTTAGATTGGCTTGTCTATCCCAGCTAGAAATATACAGTCCTAGAAACTACAATAGATGTGAGGAGGAGAGTTAGTTGAGAAAAAAAACCCAACAAACCACAATAAGAAAAAAAAGGAGAGATTCCTCTTTATCCTATTAAAGTAAAATGTAAATTAAAATTTCTTTACCCCCCCAAAAAAAAAAAACCCAACAGTATGATCCAGGAGCTCCTTACCTAGTGAAACTGTTGTGCTTTCATCAATTGGAATTACATGTAACAAAAACATGTAAACGCTTGTTTTCTGATGAATAGCATATTAACATTCTCCTTTCTTACAGCAAATACATGACATAATTTTAGATATTTGTGCCACACATATAAATTCATCAAATGTGTTACAATTTATCTTCATGAAAAATGTACTTTAACATAATTTTACAAGATAATGAATAGATTAGATTTAGAGCCATATTGGTATGCAATGTCTTATTAGAAAAGGGAATGTATGAATCTTCATATAACATATATATTTTTATCTGATATAGCTATTCTTGTAAAAACATATGGTACACTTGAGCCCTTAAGTAATCATTAGTCTGTGGTAGAACTAGCTATTGGTGTTCCGGGGGAAGAAAATCATTTCTAATAAATGACTACAGAGTGGAGCACTACCACATTTTGGAGCTGAGTTAGATCCTAACTTGAAGCAAATGGCAAAAATGAAGCACAGGAAGAAACAGTAAAGATAGGTTATTCATTTATACTGAAGCTGGACTGAGACACAACTAATATAAACCAGATTTTGGGATGTGCTAGTTGGAAGGGATGTGCTGTGGAAAGAGGAATTTTTGGCTATCAGTGGTTCACATAGAATCACAGAGAACATTCATGGAACAGAGAATATTGCTTGAGAAAACAGTAAGGTTTCTTTAAGCATTCAAAAGATGTTTGTGCCAAATAAGCTATTGGAATAAAGAGCGAATCAAGATTAGGCAAACATTTTGTGAACTTCCTTTCTCTCTATAATAAATTATTATTATTATTATTAATAAAGACATTTATTATTAATAATAATATAGAATCTTTTATGCAGATATAAACAAAGCATGGAATGATCTGCTTAGAGCAAGTTACACAAACAGGATTTTGAGATTCATCAAACTCTAATACTTGTTGGTGCTGTACAACAGCTGTATCAGAATTATACTATAAGGAAAGAATTGTTCTGCTGACTAGTGCTATGTAAATTAATTGAAGGGGTTTTTGCAGTACTGTTAATATGGAAGGTAGTCAGCCTTAAGGTGGGCAAAGCACAAGGCAATAGAGAGTAAAAAACAGTTGTTCTGGGAAGCAGAATAGAGATCTTCATATGTCATCACAAATTTTTATTCAGTCTGACTAAGGTAAAGATCCTTCACTAAGCAAAAAGTATTTTGTCCAGTAAGTTAGCCAGGTAATGACAGATTGTGAGTGCATGAGAATAGGTTTGCTGTACTTCATTGCAAATATATACAAGTAGTAGATACCTGACTGTAATACTCTCTATCGTAAGTAAATGTGTGTTTTCCCTGCAAAAGATGAAAAGGCCAATGCTCTGAACAGTTATTCATGTACGCAATCCCAAGCACATCTGTTGCTCAGCGACCTCAGGATAACCGTTCATGAAGGAAGAGGCACAAAGGTCAAGTTAGAATTTTGTTGTGTTAATGGAGCACCAAGTTCAGAGGAATAATGCTTTTGGTGTTAGCTTTTGGGCATTTTATGCATCTTAAGTAAGGAAAAGAAATCATTTTTGTAGTAAGATGTTGAAAAATGTAGTCACCAGTGAAGCAAAGGAAACTTGTTTTAATTATTCATATGTATAGCTAATTTCACAAATTCCTTGAGGATTTGCAGATATGCTTCCTAATTATTGGGAAACTTATGGTACTGTCTCCTGCTAACACACTTCAAACACAATGCTTCAAAAATTAGTAATCAATTAAGATTTTACTTTAGAGACAAGCTTGCTTCTTACACAATTATTCTTAGCTCATAAAAATTGTACTGACAAGTGGGTAAGTCATATCTTTTAAGATCTTGCCAAAAGCCACACAACAAGCACAGGGAAGGATGACATAAAGTGAAACCATGTGCACCAACTCCACAATTAGGTAATTATCCAGATCAGTATTGCTATGAATGTGCATTGTGAAGCAGGAGACGTCACACTGTGGATATTCATGCCTTTTGAAAGGGTCTGCTACGCTCTTGGAAGTGAAGTCAAAGTCCTGCAGTGCTGCTATAGCAACCTTACCAATATCTGCTAGTCAGTTATGATCTTCAGGATTTTGGATTTCTGTAAGAGCATTAGAATTTATTAATAGCACTCAGAGAAAAAAAAAGGATAGGATTCTGTGAAGTAAACTACACATAAATGGTAAGCCTGGAGAAGACCTCAGCAATGTTAATGTGTATTGGTGTGGATCATACCTATATAAGTAGCTTGTGAATGGCATCTATGTTGTGTTTCTTCCCAACTACATGAATAGGAATCTATTGCTTACAATTAAAGTGAGTATGGTAATGGATACCATTATTACAGTAGCCTTCACATTTTCTTCTGTGCATTTGAGGATGTCTAACTTTTCCCATGAGATCCACAGAATTCAGACAACCTCTGCTGCCTCATCTTTTATCTCTTTTGATTATGTGATTGAGAACTGGGTGTAATTAATTTAGTAGAGAGTTTAGACTGGAATGGGAAAATACACATTCAAACCTGCAGTATTCTTCAAGGTTTTGTGGCATAGCAAAATCAGTTGAGGAGCTGTCTTTTTAATAGTGTCAGAACACCATACAAATCTGCCCTATATTGGCTCCATTATTTCTTCCAACAACAAAATGACTCACTCCAGAGGAAACAATCAGCTTATCATGTTCGTAATTACTAATACTTGTTCTCCGTTTGGCAGATATCAACTTCCTTTCCTTTCAAATTATCCAATCAAATGGTGTATCACAGAGAAATTGTTCTCAACTTATGTTTCACTTTGATGTTATTTCACTTTGATGTTAGAAGTTTCTATTTGAAAACAGATATCTTTTGGGTTTTTTTCCAGCCACAGCAAAATCCAAAACAGATAAGAATGCATGTGAGCCTTAACTTTTACAGTTACTTATGATGGACAACTTAACTGTGTAAATTTATATCAATAGGGCTTTTTTCTTTTTTAGAGAGGTGAGATGTTGAATGACTTTGCATTCTTTCTATATCAATAAAATGCTTGTTTTCACAAAAATAACCCACATATGCCTTCATAAATGCATGTAATGAATTTGCCAAGCTCACAATGAAAGTGAGGTAATTTGAGGAGGAAGCTAGTTGCTTTCTATTATAGATCACCCAGTCAGGATGAAGAGGCAGATAAAATATTCTATAAGCAGCTGGAAGAAGTCTCATTATCACTGGCCCTTGCCCTTGTGGGGGACTCCAACTTACCATACGTCTGAAGGAAATGAAATACAGCAGAGAGGAAAGTCTAGAAGGTTCCTGGACCGTGCGGAATAGAAATTCCTGGTACAGCTGGTGAGCAAGCCAGCCAGGGCAGGTGCCATGCTGGATCTGCTATTTGTTAAATGAGAAGGACATTGTGATTATTGGAGGCCTTCTTGGGCACAGTGATCGTGAAACGATAGAGTTTTCATTTGTCAAAAAAGTAAGGAGGGGGATCAGCAGAACTGCCACCCCAAACTTCCAGAAGGCAGATTTTGGCCTGTTTAGGGCAACAGTTGAGAGATTCCCTTGTGAGGCAGTCCCGAAGGGCAAAGGAGCCCAGGAAGGCAGGGAAATGCTTCAAGAAGGAAATCTTAAAAACACAGGAGAAGCTAATCCCCATGTGCCAAAAGATAAGATGGGGAAAGAAGACCAGCCTGCCTGAACAGAGAGCTTTGTTTGGAACTCAGGAAAAAAAGGAGAGTTTATGACCTTTGGAAGAAGGTGCAGATAACTCAGGGGGACTACAAGGGTGTCATGAGGTTCTGCAGTGAGAAAACTAGAATGACCAAAACCCAGCTAGAACTTCATCTGGGTACTGCTGTAAAAAATCCAAATCAAAACCAAAACCACCTTCTAAAAATACATCATCAAGGAAAGGAGGTCTAAAGAGAATTTCTATTCTTTACCGCATATGAGGGGACACATAGGGACAAAGGATGAGGAAAAGGTTGAGGTACTTGATGCCTTTATTGTCTCAGTCTTTAATGGCAAGACGAGTTGTCCTCAGGGTGCACAGCACCCTGAGCTGGAAGAGAGGGATAAGAAGCAGAATGACACTCCCATATTCCAAACAGAACTGGTCAGAGACTTGCTACACTACATATACATGCACGTCACCTGCCTTTGCTCCCACTGGCCATACACATTCCGTTTTTGACTTAGCTCCAGAAGAAGTTCCCCTTGCTTCCTTGTTTCCTATTCCATTCTGTTGTGGGTTAGATCTTCCTGCTGAATTTTCCTATGCCATCATGAGGGGGTGCTCACTGATAACGACGCAATGTGGTCTGGTCACGCTGCTGAGGGACCAGCCACACAGGGCTGGGGGCAGGCAGTGGAGGAGGCAGTCCATGCAAACTGCAGCAGAACTGGAGAAATAAAAGGCGCAGCTGTTTCCAGATTTCTCTCTCTGCTTGCCTGTGGACCTGCGAGCTTCCTGGTGCCTTGCTCGTTCTCGGCATCATCACCATGGCTAGGCTTCATGAACAAAGATTTGAGAAGGACCGTACCCACATTTACTGCAAAAGAGCTGATGGGTAAAAAGGCCAATGCAAGATAGACAAGTCCGGTTGCAAAAGACACAGCGGAAAGTCTCCTTTGCGGTATTGACAAAACACGGTTCTTTCTACATTGTATTTTCTCCTCAAGAATGATTCTGCATGTGTTCTCAAAAGAAGCAGCAGCATTATAAATAATGCAAGTCAGATACGGTGTTGCAGTTTCTGAGCCCTTTCTAACAACCAATGATGTGAAACAAGGTTGTGTAC
>VZRE01010307.1:123039-137589 GCA_013396775.1 Cephalopterus ornatus | reverse complement strand
TGTATGGCCTTAAGAGTTTCTCCCATGGTGGGGCAATGTCCAGTTCAGTTTTCACCGGTTGTTGTGAGATGTACTGAATTGCTGAGTCTTGAACTGTACGGTTGGTACTGAAGAGAGTCTGAAAGTGTTCAGACCATCGATTCAAAATGGAGGTTTTATCTGAGAGAAGCATTTGACTCATGCTTTATGGACTACTTAAGTCTCTCATAAACTACATGCAACTTAGTAATGTTTTTTTTTTTCAATTGGAAAGCTGGAGAGGACGGCGTTTCCAAGAAGTGTAGTTTTAAGTTCTTATTTTTTTTCTTCTTGAAACAGAAAACGATGTTTTGAGTTCATTCAGTACAAAGCAAAAGCATTATCATCAAATATCTAATACACAGCCCAAATATGCCAAGTTTGCATAACAAAAAAAGGCGTAGGGGATTAGGGTGGGAGGAGAGAAAGAGAATGACTTCATAGCTAAATGACAGCACTTGGTGAAAATGAATGAAGACAAGGGATTGCTGTGTGTTTGTATTGTGTAGATTAATTTATGGAGCTTGAATGTCTTTGAGCTATTGGTATATGAATACTTTTGATCGAGGAAAACACTCTTGGTGAAGAGAAAAAAAATTACTAGTTTCAGTACTCCAAAACTGTGTATGGAAAACCCATGCTGAATAACAGCAAAAATCACAGATTCTTATAAATTAGTACAATTACTCATAGTTACGTAAATGTGAGTATACATTCACTTTGTATGCACATATTAAAGGGAAAGATGTTGAAACTTTTTTAGGGTAAGACATAATATACTGAGCAAAATTATAGCACAAGTAGGGAATTTCTTTCACAGGAGAAAGTAATTGCAATAGAGGACCCTGGGGATGCCAGAATAGACTGTATTGAGTAAGGGCTCATCACAGAGCCACTTTTCTCCTATTCTCCTTCTTGGCCATCAGTGAGGATGCTAACACTGACATCCCATTCACTAGCAGCAGCCCTACTTGCATAGAAGTGCAGATAGCTAATGCCATATATGCTTACGCTTGGAGTCAAAACCTGACTTTTTCTTTTTTTTTCACTCATATGTTTTTAACACTGAACAGAGGATATTCAGTTAATGAGAAGAGGTCTCTATAAGGCAAGGGACTCCTTCTTTTATTAGCTATCTGTCATGTATCCTGGGCACCCTAAATTTGTGCCTGAGCCTCATGCTATTATTCTAGGTAATGAATTGATCAAACTATTTTCACCATTCCCTTTATTCTAATGTGAATATTCAAATATAAAAACTAAATGTTGTAGTTTCTAGATATGATGGTACTTATCAGACATTTTTGAGCGTTTTACCTAGCCTTTGACTTACCAAACACTCTTGAGAACTATTTATAACATTTCATTTGTAACTTCATGCAGCTACTAATTTAAAAAAATCAAATCCATACTGCAATGTTTTCGCTTCCTTCCTTGCAAATTTGAAACTGTTCCACAATTGTCCTAGCACAGATTATATCACCGTCGATAACTGATCCTTAGATTGGAAAATGCAACATTAAATATGCAATCTAATACCACCTACCACATTTGTTGACTGCAGTTCAAAGAGAACTTTGCTGTTTGGTTTAAAAGTCGGTGTGACTGCCAGTAAAGCTAGCAGCGTATGTAATTCTGCAAAGACTCCTCTATATTTGCAGAGTATATCTGAAGTAAGCCCAGCAAGCATCCTGCAGTCAGGGCTACTACAGGAATAGCCACTGGCTCTGGAGACATGAGAGAGCTGATGGAGAAATTGTAGGTACATCCTGTGCTCCTTCCCCACATAGGAAGAAAAGCTTCGAGTTTAAGCCCTTTGTGAAATGGCAGCGAGGAGCAGGAGCTTTTCAGAGGAGTGCTCTTTAGGAGTTGAAAGCAACAGCCAGGCTGACTGCAAATTGAGATATATAACATGCATAGGCAAGGCCCTATTTGAACACTGCTTCTTCTAGTTCTGTCCAGGCACAGCATCTCCTCCATACATCCTTTCATCTCAGGTTATATAATCCTCTCCAGTCACTAAGAGGAAATAGGGACTTTTAAGGCTTTCTGTAATGAGGCCAGAGAAGAAGCAGCTTTGCCTCTCCTTATTGCCCAGAGTGTGTGACACAGCCAGGTCAGATGTACTGCTTATTCTCAGAGTTTCACACAAGCACCACAGCAGACCTCCATGAAGAATTCCTTTCATCTAGCAAAGGTATACCAGCACATACATGTCACCACAGCTGCTGACTCCCAAACTGATATTAAGAAGAACAGAAATTAAATTCCGTTAAGGATACAGACAAAAATAATGATTATAGGCAAGTTTTAGTTTTACTTAGGCCAGCCCTCTAATCTGAGTGTCTGCCTTTCTTTTTCAAGAGGATCTTATATTTAGCAGCTCTAGTTGCTTTTACAGATCTACTCTGAAGAGCATAGCATTAACATGCCTGAACCCACCAGATGCCAGAAGTCTTGCTCTGAATTGCTGGTGCATGACATGAGGTATACAAAGCACCCAGCAGAAATCTTTGCCTTGGTTCCCAAAGCAGCACAGCTGCACAAATCTAGCAAAAAAATTGTATGTCCTTCCCTTTCCAGAAGAGCTCAGGTAATGCTAACTGATGGGGTTCTGAAGTTTCATTGTGTCACTAATGGTGATTAGACCTTGAGTCTGTGTGCATAAAAAAGATTTGGGATAAGGCAAAAGTACTGTTCCAGAAACAGCTCAAAAGAATAGCTCAGATCCAGATAAGGGGGAGAAGCCATGGATGCTGATTTTCTGCTGATTGTTTATGGAGGATTATTGTCAGTAATACTGATTTTCTGGGTATCTGGGGATTGCTTATGAAGGGTTCCCCAGATCTAGTTTTTTCAGTGATAGTATTTAGCAATACCTGTTCTGTAGAGAACAGCATCCACAGTGATTCATGAGAAGACTGTGACTAAAGTGCACACCACACATGGTGTGATACAAAACACTAGTTTTACCTAACTAAGTCCTGTTTCTTTACATCTGTGAGACATGTTCATAGTGAAGTTCCTTGTTTTTTTCCACTGTATGGAACCTAAGGACTCCCTATTTCTTTGGCAACTGCCTCAGTCAGCAATTACCATGGCTTTTTGCTCTTTTTGCAGGGCTGAGAATCTGGCCTGTTTGACTCCAGGCGTCTGTGAAGTGCGAAGCACAAACTTCTGAAAATTAAACTGCTTTGTCAAAAAATCACCTTTCACTTAAAATATTCCAAAAGCAAGAGATGTCAAAGTAAATTTTGCGCGCCTCAAAGCAGAACAAAGTAAAAGGCCCCAAAGAGAAAAGGGAGATTCCTGGCTTGAGATTTAAGTGTTCCCTCCTCTAAATTTAAATAACAAAAATATTTTTCAAAGTATGAATCTCTTGGGCACTGGCATGTTACGTCGCCAAATAATTCATTAAGGAATGTTAGTTGTACTTCATCTGTTTGAAGTGTCAGAGGTTTCTTTGCCTGAAATAGCCCATTATTCCCAAGGATGGAGGGAAGAAGAGGGTTCTCTTTGTATTTTTCTTTCAGAGCACAATGGATTAAAAACAAACAAACACGCAAATCCTAAATAATGAGATGACAGTGAGGAAACTCATTCTGAAGGATTCTAGAGTGCTGTAATAATACGTCGCCATCCCTAGCAGGGCAAAGCTCTGTTCCCTCCCTGTGCACAAATTGCTGGATTGCACTCACTGCCACAGTTTATTTCCTAATATTCAGCATGATATTTCCTGCTTCTAGCCTTCAGCTTATATGAGTTTGATCCAGTCTGCCCTGAAATTAATGGAAAGACTACTATTTACTTCAGTGTTCCCTTTTCCTCTTGCTGCAGTCCATTGGCAGCTTCAATGACTTCTCTCGTTTTCATTTTGGCTGGCCTTCAAGTCCTTCCAAAACATCATGCCTCTTGTTCTGTAACAAGCACAGACAGAAAGAGGGAGGGACAAGATAATAATCTGTCTGCCATGTGCGCTGGCCAAGGGGCATGGAATGGTTTATGTGGCAGCAGCGTAGGGAACAAACCAGGACTCCTGTCCCAGGCAGCTCTCGGCAGGCACCCCAGCCTTCCCCAGATACTCCCATTCTACGGCAACTGCCAGTATCAGCATAGCCAAGAGTTATGCTGCAGCTCTCTGCATTTATCAAACACTACATGCTGAGTTTTTGAGGTCACTAGACACAATCCCACACCTAGTCTTGGTATAATGCCCCCTACTTGGGTGATTTTCCTTCTAACATTAAATTTTGCCCCAAAAAATGAGCATGAATACGAGTTTCTTGTTTACATTATAGCACTCAACCTACTATCTCTAGACCTAATCTCTCTTTGAGTGATCTGCTTACTTGACTGCAAACCCCTGGTTTTGTGAGGTATAGTAAAAAGTCAGGTGTATACTTTCAGGTGCTCAATACTGAAATACATGTCATATTTTTCTCCCACTGACAACCAAACTTCTGGCATTGAGTATTTATTAATTATGGGCCGATACTTTCTTGTCTGGCATTATCAATTTAATGGTAAATTCTTGGAGAACTGTAGTTTGCCCACAGTGGCAGTCTTTCGCCCGTAGGTGTTATCCTTTCATCCTATCTCTTGCTCCTACTACCACTGCTGTTTGATGGAGCCAAGTACCAAAGGTATATATTCATCTTGACAGCAGGCATTTTTACCAGGCTGCTGTTAACACTTTCTGCAAGGAATGTTACTCTATTCAGGAATGGTTTTGCATGTATTTTCTTTTTAGCAGCTTGCTTTAACAGGTCTGCAGCACTTTTAAGCAGTGATTAAGCTTTGTCATTGTAACATGATGGTGACGTGAACTCCTCTTCCAAGGTAAATCAGCAGAACAGAGTGGCCCAATTCAGGGCCACTATCTGAAATCACAAAGGCTGAGGGTACCAGGCCTGTTGAAATGATTCCTGCTGTGGTCAGCGCAGTGTCTGACAATCATCTGCTTCCCATCAGCCTGAAAGACAGCCCGCAATGTGTGCACAGACAGGGAGGGATGAGAAGCCAAGGCAATTTCAGGGTCTCAGTTAGGTCAGCTCAGTTAGGCAGTAGTGAAAAATATATCTGTGGAGTGGGTGGGAGGGGACAAGCAAGTTTTAACTTTTTCTGAGACGCCTGTAACTTTCTATATCTACACCATTGAATAAGGGAGGATCATGGACTGATCGATGGTCCCAGTTTCCAAGTGGAACAGAACAGATCATGCCCATCATGACTGTGGGGCAGTCACTTGGAAGAAACCTAAGTTTGAATCATCCAGGAGAAGCCAGGAGTGACAATTAAACAGTGCGGACAACGTGCTACCAATGCTCAAGTTCATTCCCACGCTGTCCCTTATTTAGATCACAAACAAACCAAATGCTATGTACATTTCATCAGCTTTGCCTGGTTTTGCACATTCCCATATGAACCCCAACTGTTTACCAGGTCTTTGATATCCCTGGTCATGTCTGCCAAACAGTGACATCTCCAGTTTTTTGGAGACACACTTCAGTTTCAGAAGGTGTTCTGAGGAAGCGTCTGTGATCTGAACACTGTGAGCCAACTGCCTTTAACTATGATGCTATCTTGTATGCTCAGATTGCCTCAAAAATTCAAGCATTTTATGCATGTGGGTGGGAGTTCTCCTTTGGCATATGCCCAGCTCCACAAAATTATAGATAAGAGCACTTGTTTCATATGGTTTGTTGTCAGATTCCTTTCAGATGCTTCCTTGACAATGGCAAATAATTGGCTTGATTGCTTTCTGTGCCTTTCTCTTATCCATTCTTCTAGCAATTTGAGGATCTTGTATTTTGGTTCATTTGCTGTACTTTCATGACCAGAAAATTAAGTCAGCTATATATATCTAATTCCATCTTTTTGTTGGATAACTCAAAATTGTAGCATTGCGGTTTCAGCATCATGGAGAGACACAAGCAACAACTCCTTTAAAAATGCTCTCTGGTGATTTAGTATCATTTTCTACTTCAGTTGTTTTACATCCTCAAACTTAGTGATGAAACAACTCACATTGAACACGATTGCTAGACATTTCTTCTTGGTTTGAGTGTCTTTTGGTTCTGTGTCGATAATCAACTCAGTCCAAAAGCTACTAGCTGTCTCTGCCGGAAGGGAATTTCTACTTTAAAGTACAACCCATTAACATCATATAGTGTTGTTGCCTTTTCAGTCATACAAGATAAATGATTACCTGTTTCCTGGTATTATAATGGTTATACATGGTAACCTCATCTATGATATCTTTTTTCCTTTTTATTCAGAATTCAGCAGCTGTCTGATGATGGGAAAATAGTAGAAAAAATGTAAGCTAGTTTAAAGACCTAATATTAAAGCCCTTTAGAAATTATCTTTAGATATAGCTGTGTTGCTTTGACGTCTTTGGCACATAATCCTTAGGAAGTCAGCAAATGCATGTGAATGCACGGCAGAAAAGTGCATTTTACTGTGTTTTCAGTCAAATTTTATTCCACTTCCTGAACTCTCTCAAATCAGGTTGTGGTCAGCAGAAGATTGTGAGATACATGCTGTTCCCAGTAGATCCAGCTAATCCTACTCCTGACATTGACAGGCACTACTCACTTCTTCTAAAGGTGGAATCCTAAATACCATTGCCAACTTTCTTTATCTAGATGAGGTCCATAATCTTTCAAAGGAGCCATTTTACTTACCTGAGTGCTTTTGACATTACCATTGCTTGCCCTGAAGCACTGGGAATCACTCTGCCTCTCCAAAGCAGGTAATCCTCCTTCAGGAAGGTTTTTAGTCATGAACTCTAGTTGTCTGCAAATGTGCAAGCTTCTCTGGCTATGATGCTTGCCCAGCTTTTCCTCATTCAGTCATAGCTCAGGGAAAGTGGAAGCACACTCACGTGTGTGCTCCAGGGACACCCAAAAGGCACTTTTGGGAAAAGGGATTTTGATTACCAGCCAGCTCTCTTAAGTTCTTAAATGAAATTAGCACTGAAGTGAAGCAAAGCATAGGTATCTGAAAAGAAAGAACATCCTGTTGGTAGGAAAAGTGCACAAGAGAAGGGTGCAGCAAAAAACGCGCACAGTGAGAGTCATCATGATCTATGTAACAAAAGATGCTTATCCTTCCTGAGTTGGTAGTCATTCACATAGTGACACCGGGAACAGCCCTGTTGACCTCACCCTCAAGGCACTCAGAATAATGATGGCAGCTTGAATTTTATATCATCCCACCACCATTAGAGTACTCTAGCTGGTTCTGGTTGACGGAGTTTTTCTCTCAAACAGGGCTGAAGAAGTCTTATCGCTTCACATATTTACTACCACCCTGCTGCTTGTTTTGCCTTTGGTTTCCTGAGGGTTTTTTTTTTTAGTTTACATCACAGGGGTTGATTTCGGGATGATTTTTTTGATGCCATCTTGTATTTGTATCATGAGGTTGTCTGAGGTTTACAGCAGCATTTCTGTTTTCATGCCTTTGCACTGCATTAATACTACGTGTCCGCAAAATCTCACTCTTGGTCTCACTTCCTGCCTCCTTGACAATGTTATTTTGTATTTTTTTCTTTTATCAGTACATTCAATCTCAATGACTTCTTTTTCCATGATTATTAAATACAAAGTCTTTGTGCAGGGCACCCTCTCTTACTCCTCAGATTATTCATTTTTCCATTTTAATTTTGTTTGTCTACTTTTTACCTCTATGCATTTGGGGTTTGCATTCACAGGGTACATTTTCATGTTTTCTCTCTTCCTCTTAGTGGATTAACTATTCTAGGTCTGATTCATCTTAGATCTTGCATTTACATGGGAAACCACTCCTTACCCTTGCATACAGCTCCAGCTTTTGGAGGCTTGTTGAGGAATATTCTTTTAAATCTTTAAAATTTTCATATTTAGGTACTTTTAGATTTGATAATCACAGGAATCTTGATACGTTCAGCAGGATGGTTATCTGTTCCAGACTGAGCAGATACTCTTTTTGGGTGGGAACAATCTTAGAAAGTTTTTAGTTCTTCACTTGGGTACTTACCAGCGGAGTGTTGATGCATCTGTTCAGCATATGCCTGCATGTCTATCTCAGAGGGCAGTGTGGCTGCATTTATTTTGTTTCTCCTTCTGCCTGACTTCACTACGTCCTATATCTGTTTTCCAGAGCAAGCTAGGGGATGTTCAAATGATGAGCATGGTCATCTGCATACAGGCAGCTATGGCACGGTGCCATGATTATTGTTTTGTCTTTAGCAGAGGGATCCAAAATTCATCCTTAATGACAGATGCAATTGCCAAGCAATTGAGGATCCCAGTCAGAAAATAAGGCAATTAGGGCACAGGTTCATTTTGACATTGTCAACAAAACAGTCAGTTCAAAACACTACAAGAGGTGAGAATGATGCAAAACAAGGGCAGTGGCACTCACACCTGCAGCTCCACAACAGCACTCTGTGGTGCTGCCAACATGATGACAGCCAAGGTGATGGGAGATTCACACTGAATCACATCCATTTGCAGGGGCCAGCGAACACGGTGTGGGCAAAGAGCATGATGAGCACACTGCTAGATGTTTTTTCCTTGGAGATAGCAGCAGCGGAAGAGGCTCTGATTAATAAGCTGAAAGCAAATGCAAATCTTATTAATCCTTACTTGGAACCCAGTCCACAGGTCTTCACGTCGTTAGAAATAGGGTTAGTATCAGTAAAGCAGTGTAACAAGGCCCTTGGTGTGGGACAGGGACAAATATATGGGGCAATAAAGACAGTCCTTATGAGCATAAGTAGAAAGAAGCAGATCTGGGAAAGAAGGTAAGATAATCTATGAGAAGTTGGGCCCTTACTTGAAACTGTGGGAACACCCACTAGCACTCTACTGTCAGCAGAGAGCTCGAAACTCTATGGTAAGATATGCACTTTGTACCTTCTGAATAATTGTCCCAGACAGGTGATGACAGCCCACTGCTTCTGAGTGGTAACTCCTCCAGGAGGAGGAGTGCAGGCAAGAAAACGACTCTCCCAACCCTCTAATAAGCTCATTAGCATACGTCTTTGCTAATGATACATATGGAACCAGTCTACTCCCAGCCGACAGATCTCTGGGTTATTTTACCATTAAAAAAAAAAACCACAGGAAAATCACATGCAAAAATAGATTAAAAGAACATTAGAAGTGGAAGGTCAAGAGTTCAACAGTTGGGCAGTGCTAGAACTGGGACAGTTTACATAACCTTGCTGTAGCCTCCCCGAGTGAATGCAGCAGTTAGTCACAGGAACATGGATAATTTTTTTGAGAGGATCCTGACTCATTTTGTGTCATAATGGCCAAAAAGATCAAAGACAGAAATAGAAATATTCCTCTCCTCACATTCATGAGTGGCACTGTTCAGAAATCCAGCCCCACAATGGAAACAGTATTACTAACTTTCTCCATGAGCTTCTGCAGTACAGTCTGCCCAGAATATCTTTAATTATTTATAAATAATAATTAAACTTCATGCTGCACAAGTAAGAAGACATTTTTAATCCCATTTTATATGCTGGGGAGAGAAGCACTATAGTCAAAGTATTCCCTTGGATAAGGTGTCCTTATGGAATCAGTTATTTCTTAGCATCCGCTGACATTTTAGACCTGAAGATCGCTATGCTAGTTCTGTTACACAGTGTGGCTTGTAGACAGTGACAGACAAGAAACAGTTTACTGCTATTTTTTGGCATTTGGAGATAATTCTTTGGAAAGTGTATACTTCTGGGAATCACAAAGCCCTATGTGGGCTTGGAAATATATCTGCAATCTGTCAATGGATCTACTATAGGGTTGGTCTCTGCAAGTAAATTAAGAAAGTGATATTTAAGAACAAACTTGTACTTTTTGTTCCGGGTTTATTCCAATGTAGGAAGCCAGCCTTTCAAGCATTTCCCTGATGCTCGGCAGAGCGCTAATGTTGACAGCAGAAAGACAACAATAATGCATCCTTAAATATATTATCTATTCTTCATTTCTACAAAATTGTGTAATGTAATATACACACTGTCTCCTTTGAAAATATACTATCGCCAGAATAGAATTGATATATTCCTTGGCTGGATTATAAGTGCGCTGTTGTTCCCAGCGTTCTTATCCCACAGGCTCCGCACTGTCATCTAAAAAATATTTTTACTGAAACTCAATACCTTTTACCAACTTTCACAGAGAATTTAAAATGTTTATTTGAGTACCTAAAATAAGAGTAAGAAACTTTTTTCTGGCTTTAGTAGGATGTGACTTCTAATAAGTCTGGAAGTTATGAAAACACGGCTGTAATATTTTTATGTTATTCCTGGATTTCCTAAGGTAGTCCCATGTGTGTTTTTTATTTCCAAGTCCATGTGTAGCCACAGAGAGTTCAAACACACGTGAGGCTTACAAACACATACATTTAACTTTTAGAAAATGCATGATCCAATTTGAAGATGTTATTCTTACAGTTTAATGCCTGCTTTGCTGGTTTGGGAAAGTTTTTGTATAATGTCTGAGGAAGCTTAAACTTTGTATAGTGTCTGAGGAAGCACCTCTTCCAATTTGTGTTTTAGGAACATTCTAAGACAATAAGAAAAGTAGGTTCATATGCACGTAAACATTTGAGATTTGACCCTCTACAGCAATAAGGAAGGCCTCTTCTATTTATTCTTTGAAGACATAAGGTGATGAAGTTTCTCCTGTCTACTTGCTCCCACAGATGATCTAGCTATAGCACAAAAGGCAAAGCACCCTTTTCCAATCCCTGCCAATACCCTTTCTTATGCTTCTGTGTATTAGTGTGACTAGTGCTGACGAGCAGGATGAAGAGCTCAGTTCAAACCTTCCCTTCTGCTTCCAGGCTGCTGTTCCCATCTCAAAGACGGTGTCCCCAGGGAGGCAGACCTGCCACCTCAGCATCCCCTGGCAGTAATCACCTGTAAGTCAGCAAGACCCATTTAGCACTCCCCAGCCGAGGAACCTCTTGAAAATATCGTGGGATGTGCCAGGCAAATACTGTCAGCCTCCTAAAATACTGTAGGCAAGTTCAGATCCCTTTTTTCCCCCAGTACTCTGTAATTATTTATAATATGCTATACATGACAGACTGCAGCTGGTAAAATACACACAGCCAAAACCAAAACGAATGGAAGTGTTGCCGAGTTAGCAATGTAGAAAGGGAGGAAGTGTAAGACAGAAGATAAAATGGTGAAGCAGATTAGTCACCTATCAGACTGTGATTAGTGTACTGGTTTGAGTGAAGAATTTGAACATGACATTTGGTTATCCTTATGAAAGGTAATCTCAATCAAAACATTTTGATTAAAAAAAAAGTGTAAAATTTAACACTTTGGGGGTCTTCTAAAATACAAGTTTCTTAGGATCTCACTTTTACAAATTATGTCTCAGAAGAATCCAGCAAGCAATTCTGACATGTTTTTCTGAGAGTCAGCCTAGTTTTACCAACAGTGGCTTGAAACAACCAAGAAAATGGAACTGATGTCCTGCCCTGTTCTACAAAAGAGCTGCCTTTACATCTCCTAGCTATGACAAACCTGAGCATGTTTTCTTCTCAAAATATTATTTTCTGTGCAAACTGTGGCTACTATTTATTCAGCATACATTCATGATAGTTGTCACTGATTCCTTGCCCACTGACAACTCCAACAGGCACTTATGTGTCATTTTGTGACTGCATTCCCCGATGCTAAATTATTAATACAAATAAATCCTAATCAGGCTCTTAATTTTCATACTGCTGCAAAAAGCATTGTAGCTCTATAGGAAGATAGGAACGGTAAACAGGAAGAAAAGGAGAAAATCTCGACACCACATCATTTAGTACGTGTGACTGCAGAACTAAGGTTTTGACAGTATTTTTCATGTTTTCCGTGACAATGGCAGATGGAGAAGCCATGGACATTATTTCAAGATTTTAATGAATAAGTGTCTTAAGGTGAGGTCGGAGAAAGGAGAAAGTTGTTTTGCATGAGGAGGAAGGCCACATAGAGGAGGGAGAGAGAAAACAGGGTTAGAAAAGTTAGGAGAGTAAAAGGAGAACATAAAGACTGCTCCTGTATTATGTGGGTAAATTTAATTATTTCTTCTATTTGACTGGGAGAATATCTGGCAGATTTTCTGGGTGATTTCTGAAGGCAGATATCAATACAGTCAAGCCACGGCGGTGAGTGCCAAAGAACAAGACTAGTGTGAGGATCTGCCGTGGGCACATGTAGGCTTGACTCATGTGGAGGGAACACTCCAGCACGTCTCACCTCTGCCACAGGGGCCGCAGGAACTCAGAGCAGCTCTGCTGGCCTTTATGATCCTAAGGAAATTACAGGTACCCTAAAGGGGAAACCCAAGGCTTCTTCCTATGCTTCCCATGCAACTACCTGCACTTGATTCCTGACTCCAGCACTTGATTCCTGACTCTACACCTTGCTCCTCTTCAGCTATACTCGCTCAGAGCATCAGACTTTCTATGACATGCTGCCAAGCCAGTTTATCTGCCCTGGCTTAGAGCAGTTCTGTGGCTGCTGTGTGATATTGTTTTGGTCTGCTTTCATTGATTAGTTGGTTATTTTCTGGTTTGGCTCGAAAAAGAGTGGCAAGTAGTTTTTTAGTTGGTTGGTTTTTTTTTTCTTTTCACAGCAAGAGCATCCAAAGTTTTGGACAAAGACTCTATAGTCCCACTTTTTGATTATAAAATTAACTGCATTTTTTTCATATAGCTTTTGCAGAAAGATTATCTGGTTGTTTGATTAATTTCCAAGATGCTTAAGATCACCAAGAAACCTCTATTGACTTGTGAAGAGGTAAGATTATGTATAATCCCATAAAAAAAGGCAAACAGGGTTTGCAAAAGTGCCCCTTTTCCTAAAGCCACATTCTGGTTTCCTGCTGAGAAGCCTAGAGTGTTAGGACACCATTTACAGTCCTGACAGTCTTGAAACAACCAATAGTCAGTTCAGAACAGACTGATAGTCTCTATAACCCTGCTCTGCCTTCAGACTGCTTTGGGCCAGCTGAGGCAGGCTCATCTCGGCAGCAGCTCTGTTCTGTCTGAACTGGTACCTGCTGCCTGCTGCTGGCCCAATGGCTGCAGCCTGTGCTTCTCAAAGTCTAGAGGATCGGGATCCCAATCAGTGTTTCTGAAAAGGCAGAATCAGACCTCTCCGCTGAGCTGCTGTTATCACCCAAGAGAAGGAAAAGCAAAAATTGTTTTTTCAATTGATCTATACATTTGTGCTGTTTATATGTTTTACTTGGTAATATAAATTTTTTAAAAAATCAATTTTCATCAAAAGATTAGGAGGGAAACTTAAAATGAGCTACCTAGGAGCCTGAAAAATTTGTTTCTTTTTACATTTATAATCAGGTTTAAAATAAGAAGTGCCATAAGTGACATTTGATTTTGAAATTCCCATCCTTTCCAAATTCTTTATATGAACTCATGGAACAAAGTCTGTTTGGTCCTGAAATGTAGAGTCACCTAAACACAACAAACAGTCACCCAGACAGAGAAGTGAAACTCTTTCCTGTAGTGAACACACAGCTGTAGACATTCTGATAGGAAACAAGGTTATATTTGAACTTGTAAAACTGCAATTTCATCAGAAAATCAAATCGTCAAGATTAAATAATTACCTGGTTAAATATCAGCAGCCAAAAATGAAATCCAGGGAGAAGTGAGAGAGAAATGTAAACCTTAGTTATTGAAAACTTGTGTTATAGTTTGCTATTTCAACATGTTTAATTAGGTTTCTCTCCCTCTTCATTTGTATTTTATATGTCTCTCCTATTCTTGTTGGAGCCTAACTGCAATTTCTTCAGTGCTAAGGTAAGAGAGCTTTCCAGCCTAGGAGATAAGGGACAGGAAGATGTGCCAGTTTGTTGTCAGTATGGGAGCATTCAAGGTCGTGTTGGAGAGAGGACCTGAAGCTGGAGCATGCGATGCTTTCAGAGGTCATTGGAGGTGGATGCAATACCTTGAGAAACGCCAGGAGGATTTATGGCAGTGCTGAGAACCCGAAGGGAACAAAGTGTACAGAGAACTTTAATAATCAGGTGATTAGGTGCCTGTGGGGCAGGGTGCACCGTGACTGGAGGACAGCGAAGCCTGCACATCTGTGGGTGCAGCGCTAGACCAAAGCCCCAGCAAAGGTGCCCTGGCGTGCTGTGGGGATGGCAGGTACACCCCTGGAACACAGCCATGGTGGGGCTGACGCTCCTCCCAACACGGCTGGCCCAAATACTCCGCGATTAAATGTGGAAAATAGAATAAAACCTGGAAAATAGAATAACCCTGGAAAACCTCCGCCTATTTCACTGCCGCCGTTGCCTTACAACCCACTATTGCCAATTTCAAGAATTAGGGATAAAAAAAAAATCGTAACAGTAAAACAAGAGTTTGTCGTTCACAAAGAGGCATAATCTGCTTAAGGTTGCTCTCCCATTCATCGGGGATGTTGAGACGCTCAGTTCACTCCTCCAGACCCGAGGCGCCCCGGCAGGGCGCGGAGCATCGCGAGCCGCTCCAGCGGTGGCAGCTGTC
>VZRE01010307.1:0-122181 GCA_013396775.1 Cephalopterus ornatus | reverse complement strand
CGGGGGCAGCGCCGGGGACCGGCTGTGCGGGGCCCTGCGTGCCCGAGGGTCGCCTGTGTCCGTGTCCCCCGCCCCCGCGGCCGCCGGTCGGGGAGAGGGGAGGGGGCGCAGCACAGGGACGTATTTGTTGTCGCCGAACTGCGAAAAAGGGGAGGGGGGAAATAAATAAAAAGACCTTCTCTCTCTCTGAAATAAATCGTATAGGATTTGCGCGTCTGTGACAAAGGCCTCTTTCAGGGAAGAAAGAAGGGACGCACAAAATGCCCAAGGGTGGTAGGATGTGAAAAGAGGCTTGTTTCTTGTCTCTCCCCTAGAGCCTCTCTGTTCCTCCCCAGATGAGGCCGCTGATCTGGTGCCAGTTCCTTTTCAGACACATTTTAGATTAGGGAGAGATACCAAACGCCACACCATGGGTGCCAGCGTTTTGCTGCGTCTGCAGAGCTACGGTGTACGTGTCGCCCGACCTCCTTAATAACGCTCAGTTTGGTCTCTGCTTCCTCGGGAACGCGCCTGATTGCTGCTCCTCGTGGATTCTGCGTGAGCTCTGGGAGAGGGCTGGGGAGGGAAAGGGGTCACTTTGTGGAAACAAGACAATGATACCTTGGTCCATTCAGAAGTGATGGGGAGGGCAGGGCTGAATAGGTGCTAGAAGAGAAGGTCTAGGATAAGTGGAAAGCAACCTTCTGTAGTTGCTCATCAATCACTCTGATATGTTCCAAATTTTAAGGTGCTAAATAACGAGTGAGAACAGATCAGGCTTTTGAAATGCATGCACAGGACTGGGAATGCCTTTGAGACCTTGTCATTTTCCTCCTTGTATACAACCTCCTTAACTCCCACATCCTTCCTTCCACCATCCTTGCAGCTGTAAGACTTTCCAGGATCTCCTCCCCACACACACACCCCTTTTTTTTTTTTTTTTTTTTTGTCTTGATGTCTTTTTAACTAGCTTCTGGAAGCAGAGAACAATTGCAGGTGAAGATCTGTTTGTTTATACGCTGGTGGAGGAAGTGTTTTCATTAGGGTTCACTCCTCAGGTCTCTCATGAGGAGAAACAGTAAGCTAAAGGGACACTGTCAACTTGAAATCCAGAGAATGTGTATGATGAATGGAGAGCTGTGTCCAATATTACACCCACCGTTGAGCTCCCTGCTGGAGATCTGTGGTTTTTATAAGCCTGTCTTCTGACTGTGTGGGTTTGTCATGCAGTGAAGGAGTAAAAACACGCTTCAAATGAAGTTCTGTTAAGTGAACAAAGGAGTGCAGAAGACAAATACCAGAGTGGGAAGGAGGAAAGGCAGCATCTCCCACTCCTCAGTTACATCCATTGTAGCCACTGCTTGACCCAGTGGGAAACTGAAGGGGGGATAGTTCTTTTTTACAGTTGCTCATTTACTTAGTATCAGTAAAGTGGAACAGTTGTTACCTTTGCCCCAGTAGGACACCAGTTTTCAGCACCTTGATGTATATGCTCCGAAAACTGGTAGCACTTGATGGATGTCAGTAGATCAGTGTCTTTTCACAATATAAGAACAATTTTAAGAATATCTCTTGGGAAAAAGACCATGGCTTCCTTCTTGAGCCCTTTTTACCCCATAGAGTGGTGATTTTGATGACAGAGAGAAAGATTGCCTAATTAATGCTTCAGAAATTAGTATTTCATTGATAGTAGGCTGCAGATTTGTGATAGTTTGTTGAAATGTTTGGATGCTTCTTAGAGGGTGCCTGTAAGCATCCTTCCTCTCCACCTCTAACAAATTGCTGCCTCATCTGTGTGGCTTATCTTTGGCAAAAGTAACAATTTCCAATATGAAGTTGTCTAATGGTAGGCCACTAGCTGTGGGATTTTGTGGTTTGTGCTTCAGGCATGTTGTTTCAGAAATTCTGTGTTGCCTGCTGGTGAAAGATACAGTGGCATGAAATACCAGTTAAGTATAAAACCCTGAACAGGCTTCTCTGGAAATTATTTTGATGTTGAGAAAATACATGCCTTCAGTGACACACAAACAACTTTGGCATAGGGGCATGGCAGTCAATGTAAGCCAGAAGTGGTGAAGGTGGTACAGAGAAGTTGCTTATTAATCATTTTCATAAGTGTCTTTAAAAGTTAGGACCCATTCATAAATTTCTATTTCATCTGAGTAAGAAAAAGCGTTGCCGAGGAACTAGTTATTTTTGACATATTACACTAGATTCCACAATACCTTTACGGGAAATGTCTAAATGGTGTTATCTGAAATGCAGGAGTTGAGTCTGATATGGAGAGGGCCTCTGTGGCCATTGGCCCTGTGACTTAGCTGAGCTAAGCAGAATATACTAATCTGGACATGGTATGGGCTGCACTGGATTTATAGTGTAATAAAATTATGGCTAAAAGGAGCGAAAACTGTCCAGCACCTTTGTGATAATTTGACACTCTATATGGTACACCTTCAATATCATATATTTCGTGGTGTTAAAAAAAGTTTAGAACTGTTGGCTACCTTATGCCCGATTACTTTTATTTAACCAGTGTCTTCACTTCGCTGTCTTGCTGCTTTATAGTGCTTTTACTTCAGGGACAGAAAGAGTTGAAGGCATGTGTTTTCCCTTCATCCTTCTCTCTGGGGTGCACATTAATATTTGATTCAAACTTGTTCTGTAAAGTTCTGCTTAATTCAGTTTGGGCACTACTTTGCATATATAATAATGATGTTTGTTTGTGTCATGGACAGCGCTTTATAATTTACTTTATGGGCAGGTCTGCTGCTGAGAGTGTATTGTCAGTGTGACCTTCCTTTCAGAGGGAGAAAACCAATAACTCCTGTCCCTTTCCCACCCCTGCAGCTCCCACAGAAGTGTCTTCACAAATAATTTTGACCCATTATTCCAAAAACTTGAACCAGCAAATCTAGTTTACACAAGCAATCTCATTGAAATCCAGCAATTAAGGATTCCTTTGGTGACAAAAGGCCTACAGATCTGTATTGTGCAAGTCAGCCATTTACTCAAGTCAAAACCCACAAAAGGGTTTGCGTGCTTCGGTGTGGAGCTCCCCAAGACCTTGCTACTGGGGCACTTGTGACCCCTGTGGATCTCACTCTCCTGAGCAAGGGATGTTGCTTCTTGCTGTGCCATGCTGAATGCAGTGTGCACCTCAGAGCTGCATTCCCAGTGGCCAGAGTGGCAGGAGAAATGCTGCCAGGGTCACCCAAGGCAAAGTGCTTCAGAAGGAGGTGAAACTCCAGGGCTGCATCTGCCTGCCTGCTGGGTGTCTCACTTAGTATCACAGTGATTAGGGTTAGCTACTAGAGTTTAAAAACCCTATCCTGCTTTTGATAAGGTAGTAATAATTTATACAAAAAACCGAAAATGCACACACACACCCCAAAAAAAAAANAAAAAAAAAAAAAAAAAAAAAAGGAGGAAAACCTTGTGTTTTGTATTTGAATAGATGATGAACATGCAGGTGTAGAAGAATTGGGATTTCTAGTATTTGCATCCTGTCATGAGTTTTGCTCTTAATGCTTGACTTCCAGACTGAGAAATGACAGGTACAGATGATACATGAAAGGTTGAAGTTGTTTTGGTACATCCAGGAAGTGTATGACACTCCTTAGGGAGTGAGCGTGTGAGCCCCGTTAGCACTGTGCTATAGGGCAGTCTCACTAACTCAAACACTGGTTTGGTTTCAGGCAGGTAATCTGCCTCTTGGTTTGAGAGTGGTCAAGCTAAACCTGTCTGTGGGAGGTGTCCTTGAGCCCTGAAACTAGTAACAGGCCTGACCTTAGAGGAGTTTGCAGCCAAGGAAAAATACGCTGTTGCTGTCCTTACCACTGGCTGCAGGAAAACAATGATGTTTTATAAAGCTTTTTCAGAACTTTCCTTCACTTGGAATGGGAGCAAAACTAAACAATATCAACACTTTTGCTGGCGTAGATGAAAAATTAAATTACTTAAAGTCATTCAAAACATGTCACCTTTTCTTGCTTCTGACTGTTTTAGGTGGTATCTTGCTATGAAAGCAAGGATTTAACTCAAAATATTGTCACCTTTTTGGAGTAAAATAGAACCTTTGACATCTTGACTTTTTACTGAAGTATAAAATCAGCAACACTTTTGTGGAGCTTTTAGGTATGGATAGAACTAAATCACCTTGCAGAAAATGACTGTCAGATTTTTCCTGACCAGCTCTACTCTTTTTATACCGTGAATCTGAATTAATATTTTTCATCTGAAAAAGCTAACAAAAAATTATCCTGGCAGTATCAACTGCTGTGAATTAGATAGTCTGGGTTAAATTGTTTTTTTCAAGCGGGGAGGGGACAGCAAATTCATTTTAAACTTTCCTGCCCTTCCCAAAATGCAGCTCCTTTTTTTTTGTATCAAGGACATCCCAATTCGGATGGATCTACTGATGTCGTTTGTGACAAGTGCCATGGCGAGAGGTTACCCCATGTTTTCCAGCTCAGCTTCAGCTGATTCAGGGAAGTCTTGCACCTCTGAAAGTTGCTTGTTCCATGCTATAATTTTCTAGAGTATCTGTGAGCATTAAGTCCTTCTTGATTAATCTAGAAACCTAAATTCATAGCACAAATCATTTGATATTCATCACATTGAGACACGGTTTAATATGATGAACTGTACAGAGCACATGGATGTGAGAACAGAGGAGGTCACCCCTTTGTGCTTATTTATTTTGCTATATTTTGGGGGCTTTTTAGAGGCAGCAATGATTGGGTGCCTTTTCTAGCCTAGGGAAATTCTTTGTTCCATCCTGCTTTAGTTACCCTGTGGCTATAGCCAGAAAGGAGGGATGTTGAGTAGCGGCTGTGAGTGATGTGCTCAGTGCTTTAAAGTACAAAGCAGCCCAGTCAGAGCTCCTCAGAGGAGCCAGAGATACTTTTAACAGTTTCGAATGCTGTGCTGTGGAAGCAGTTACTGGGCTGTCCCCAGAACAAAGCCACTATCGTCAAGCAGCCCTGAACAAAGACTTTACCTCACATGGTGCACTTTGCTTTACAGCTCTTGGGGTGGCCTGTGGAGGAGCTTCTGCACATCCTCGATGCTGCCTTGCAATGGCTCCGGGAGCTCTAAAAGATAGATAAACATCTAAAGATTTGGCTGCGTCAGGGTGATTTTAACATGAAATTGAGACCTTACATTTCAGACAAAATGTACCATCATTAGTGGAGTTTCCAGAAATGCTTGAAAAATATTGCTTTCTCCACCGAAGTGATGTTGCTTGCAGTGGTGAATTTGGAAAGTGTTTTGAAGCTGAAAGTGATGGTAATGACACCAACACAACATATGAAGAAGCAGCGAAGTACCTGGGGTAGAGGGACGTTGAATAGACCAAGGGGAGAGCTGGCTGAAGCAGGCAGAGAAAGCTGCCCTTGAATGTGTGTGTGTGAGGACATTTGCTTTAACAGAAAAGAAGTGTTTGGTACAACTTAAACATGAAAATAACTCTTGGTTTAGTGATATGGTGATTTTGGGAGGAACAAGGAGGAAACCTCAAATGATTGGCTTGGCTTGGATGAAATATCTTCTCTGAAATTGTCCTTTTCCTCTTGGCTCCAGTTTTTCCATGTTAACAGATTTTACAAAAATAGTTCTCAAGCCTAATTGGTATAGTCTAAAATGAAAATATATTGCCAGATAATCATGTCAGGTCTCAGTTTGCTATATGATGCTATACAGAGAAGTTAAACAGGCTATGAAAATGAAGATTAGTATTAAATACCCATTCAGGGTTTGTTTTTCTTTAAAAAAAACCTTTTCTGTTCTATGAGAGTTCTCTAATGACCTATCTGGTGGTTCCTAGCATCCTTTCTCTTTACAATTTTTATTATTCTACTTGTTGGGTGGGTTGGTGTTTCTTTTCAAACAAATAAACTTTAACATTTATTTGAAGGCTTTTTATTAATAAAGATCTTTCAACCTCCCTTGTTTTTGAACAACCTGTGTGTGAAAGAGCACTTTGCATAACACTGATCTTTGACTTGCAGCTGCACCACTTACAAAAAAGACAGCTCTGAAGGCTTTCCTGACATGACTTTGGAATATCATGTATTTCCTATCTTGGCTCCTGATAACAATGTACGGATAACTGTGGAAATTTTTTTTTTTTTTTTTACAAATATGTTGGTTTTTTCCCTTTTGTGTCTGACCTTTAAACCACAGAATTGCTCTGGGCTTATAGTTGAAGTTGATGCTCTTGCCTAGAATAATTGAGAAGACTTGTTACTGGTTAGTTCAGAAGTTCTCCAAGCCAGAAGCCACCACAGTGTGCTGTGTCATAGCATCGTGCTGGAAGGTGAAAGTGCTGGGCATGTAGCTGGAGCTGAGGTTAGCAGGGCATTGGTGAATGACCTCATGTGGGTTCTGGGCTGACAGTGAAACTCACAAGTGCCCACAGACCTTTTCCCTCTCTTTCTAGCCTGTACAAACTTCACAACTACAATAATGAGGGCCGTAGCTGTCTCTGTATCAACCAGCATCCCAGGACTCTGATGGCTGTATTAACTGTCCAAAAAAAAAAAAATTACAGCAGAAGCTTGTCTTTTACTTTCTAATTTCTGGACTTATGTTGCTTCTCTACAGAGTTACTTTTCCTTCTTCTGGCACAACTTAATTCCATGCCTGATCATTTCTTGGGACATAGCATATGACCAGCTGATACCCCTGTTTGGAAGATGGCAATAATTGTGTCCTACAGCCAGCTGCTTTCACCCCAGGAATGGGGGAGGAGAGGAGATGTAAGCAAAAGCAGCTGTCAGATCCTTAAAAGAAAGGATATTTGTTTGTTCCTGGGACTGTGTTTTTATCTGTGGGCAGCCCCTCACTAGGAAGCTATGATATATTTTTTCCAGGAAAAAAAAAAGCATCTTCAAGACTCAGAATGAAAACCTCTATTGTCTGACTAGGCAATTAGATTGTTTCTTGTCTTAAACTATATGTAAATGCTCAGTGTTTATTCTTAGTGGTGAAGTTCATGGTGGAGGTGTTTTATTATGGTGAAGTTAATGACCTCTTGCATGTTTCTAGACCTCTCTGTGAACAGATCCTCTTGCACACTGTCTCTGTATGCTAATAAATGTTTGAAAACAGAAGATCGGAATAATAAGATTACGGAGGGGGAGCCCACATCCAATAAGATTTTTGTCTAAAGACCAACAAAAATGCCAGTTCTGTTGCCTGTCTGCCTCCCTGGGAAGTAACTGGAAACTCCTAAATTTTCTTCTGGGATTTGTGTTTTGTCTGTTGTGATATAGCCAATTGATTATGAAATTTCTGGATGTTATCACTGCGGACAACATTTGGATTGGTGATTTCAGCAAGAGAGAGTCTCAGTCCTATTTCCAAAGTATTTGGAAATGTCTTGATGGTTTCACTCTTCAAGAGGCAATAAAACTATTTAAAGCTAATCCTTTGAATAATACAGTATTTGAAGTCATTTATAATTTTAATTTACAGCCTTTAGCTGAATATGCAGGCCTTTTGTTCCAAATATTAGGTTCACCAGATATCTTTGAATGGTCAGTGATTTTTATATTCATAAGACCTCATATTTGGACAGATGAGGAGGAATAGCAGCTGGATTTTTATTTTATTTTTATTTTTTACTCTCTTCTGTTTTGCTCAGAAAGGCAGAGGCAAACCACCTTTAAAGGGGAAAAAAAAGGGTATTTAATGCAACACATTTTATTAGCTGCAATCACCATTGAAAAACTTCGTGAGCCCATCAGCTTAACTGTGATAAGGTCAGTGTACAGGAGCTGACAACCTGAAAAGCTAGATTTAACTCTCAGGATAGCAGACTGTATGCTCTCAAAAACCTCACACATAGCGTTGACTTCTGTTTCTTTTGACCACTTCACTAGGAGCTTCCCTTTTGTAGGGAAAGTAATGAACCCAAAAATTTGGCTGAGAAAAGAGCCACTAAATGTTGTGACTCTGTGGAAGAAACATCCCTTACATCTGAAGGTCGAAAGTGACCTTTTGTGCACTGGGGGAGGTAGAAGACAAGCACTGACCGTCTTTCTTGCTTAGGACAGCATTACTGACATGCTTAAAAACTGCAGAACTTCTTGTCCTAATGTTCAAGTGGTACTGCCAAAAAGGAACAAATAAGGCTGCAGATAAAATACGCAGGGAAGGCTGTGTCCCTCTTCTTCCTCCTCAGTCATCACAGGGGATGGGGACAGCATCGGTTTGCACAACTTGATGACTCGACATTCAGAACAATTTGCTGCTGGGCCTGTAAAAGATTAAAAAGCTTCTTTCATTTATAGACTTTTCTAAAATCATGAGCTTCCTCTGGCCATCAGTGTGATTCAGTGACTTCTTTAAGGGTAAAGTGATGTTGTCTCTGCTCTTGCTACAGTTTCAGCAAGTCTTAATTCAAACGTGAAGTTATGTTGTTTGGGGTTTGGGGTTTTTTTGTTTCCTCCCCATGCAATAGGGTTAGGTCCACTTTATGGAGCGGACTGTATGGATATAGGTGTTAAATGAGTCAGCCAAATCTTCCTTTTGTGGTCAGCTCCTCCATGATTTGCCATGTTTGTGTCTTGCAGAAGAGAGCTGTCATCCTTTTAGAGCTAGTGTAGCACAGCAGGACTGTGCTGAGAATAATCTAGGCCTGAAAGCAATGACAGCATTGCTTTGGGTATACTTCCTTGGCTAGAGCAAGTCTGGGTCTCAGGATACATCTGCACAGCACATTGCCAAGGTGGGCAGAGCTCATGTGGGAGAGGCAGGACAGCCAGGAGGAGCATGGTGCTAATGTGCCTGCACTGCTTCCAGGACCACCATGATGTGTTAATGACTGCTGTGAGTGTATCTGTGGCAATGTGTGGTGCTGTAGAGGCTGTACTTTATTTTTTGACACAAAGAAGAGACATGAGAGCAATGAGCAGAAAAAGTGGATTAACCACATGAATGTTTATTTCCATAGCACCAAAGACTACTTAAGTGAGCTTTTTAAAAAGTTGTTTCTAAACTTTAAAGAAATCCTTTTTTTTTGTTTGTTTGTTTTGTTTTAGATTATCTGCCCCACTAAAGAAGAGTGGTTATGTTCCTTAGGAGCTTCATCTATAAGAGCTACACACAATCTTTAAAGTGACACAGTGCTACAATAGTATGCAATCTTTATTTTCCATCTTCCTTCTTTAAAGCAGGATGCATTCGAATTATATCACCATGACAACTGTAGAGTATTTCTTGGTGAGGGAGATTTTACCAAAGTAAACTGTTTCAGAGGACTTGCTGTCTCAAGTTTAATTTTGAAGTTGTAATACATATCTGTAGATTTCTTAATGCCACTGGAACACTGTTGACAGTCTCTTCCAAAAGTGAAATATCTTATGAAAATGAAGGTGTGAGCAACTCTGCAAGGGAAATAAAATGTTTGTTTGCTGATAATGTAGTCACTCCAAACTGTGATAAGAATTTTTTACGTATCATCAATATGTTGCTACTGTGAGTTATAATTTCTGAGAAAATATCTTGAAAATGGCTATCAAACCACATCATGTAGATTTGCTTTACGATTGTTGGTATGGGAACTTGCTAAACCTTTATAAATTGTGACAATTATTTAGCTTTGAACTCTTTCACATCATGCTTTAAAAGAAGGGGGTTGGGAGGGGAGAAACTGTTGTTTGAAAGAAGGATGACCTACATTTTATTTTTCCCAATCATATTGTAAAAATTTATTTTCTGCAAATGATCCCTCTATAGAACTGGAAGATTTCTTTCTAAAAGTACTTTTTAATAGTTCTTCCATTAAACTACTTTTTAATAGTCCTTTTAACTTCTCTGAGGTGAGCTCTAGGTTTGAAGGAAATAATCTCCCTGAACAGAATATGGATAACTTCAAGGCCAGGGCCTCATCCAGACAGGTTTTGTGTATCTCCCAGGGCAGACTGAACAAACCCAGCTCTCAATCTCCCCTTCATATGTCAAGTGCTGCAGTATCTTGGTGGCCAGCCACTGGACTCACTCCAGTATGTCAATCTTTCTTTTCCCAGGACTCCCCAAACCAGTACTCCAGATGTGGTCTCACAAATGCTGCATAGAGAGAAATAATTACTCCCCTCCACCTGTCAGCTAATTAAATTGTTTATCTTGTGCCAGAGCTTCAGTTGCTGTCAATTGTCTTCATTTCCCTCCAGCTGGAGCTGGTGGAAACCCTCCCTTACAGGGGAGTACTGGTAGAATTCTCTGTCATCTCAGAAAGAGCTGGAACAGAAATGGCCCTTTGCTTCCATTACATGAAGCAGATGACCAGTCCAGTGTTTACATACAGAAAACTGCAAAGGTTTTCCATTTCACTCCAGTGAATTTTTGCACCAGACTTTCACGCTTCATACAGCAATATAATCTGAAGCAGTAAGATTGTATCACATGTGAAGAAAATGCATAGTAAACAGCATATGCAGAAAGGTGCATTGTGTGTATTCTGTTTGTTTTCCTGGCAGTACTTTAGGTATTTGCTTAGTTACCCGCTTTAAAGTTAATGTTTGGTAGCAAATACGAAGATTGAAATAACAGGCATGCCACCCAGATGAGCCTCACAGGAGCTGTGGGACAAAAACTTGTGCTTAAAATTTTATAGCCAGAAGGTGTTTCTTCTCCACTAGATTTCCGAGACTCTGTCATTGTGAGTTGGGGTATTACAGGTGACTGAAGTACAAAGTACATGTGACTAACTGTAGTCTGTGCTTTTTAAAGGTTTAATCATCCTGTGCTATTTGAGTATTTTTTTCACATATAAAATGAAAATTTCATGATTGGTGGTTTAAGTACTTAAATTAATATTTGCTTGAAAAAACACAGAACAACTGGAATACAAGATAAGCCCCTAACCATCACCAAACCTGTGCCCATGGGACTTACCCTGCGGTTGTTGCTGCTTCTTGGAGTGTGTCACTCACAGCACTTAGCTCAGGCATCCTCACACCCCAGTGTGGGAGAGCAGCTAAATGTGTAGATCTTCTACATGCATATGCCTGCTTTAATGTGTAAAATATTAGTATTTAGCTTAGGAAATTCTGGCTCACAAAAAGCTGTGACAAGGGAAGTATCTGAGGTGTTGAGTGGATACTGTTGGCTGCTTGACTGACTGGTGGTCAGGTTGGTGGCTGGGCTGAGTGGTTGCTGTACCTGGAGGACTTCCTGTGTGTTTGTTCTATCAAAGAAAAAGGAAACCTTACAGCCCCATGGTGTAAAAGGAAGCATTGGTAGAGAGGTTTGAGCTGGGAAGGTGGACAAGGGAGGGAAAATGTCAGGCTGGGGGTTTTTTATCTTTTTTTTTTTTTTTACCTTCAGTATTTATCCCTACCAGGGAACTTGTTCAAAGTCTCCCTTCCTACCCTGGCTGCTGTCACCACTGTTTTCCTCCTGTGATTTTAATTTGGGTATTTGTTCTCACTCCGTGGCACTGGCTGTGGCTGCCAGAGGCTCTTTTAGTGGTCCCTCTTTCATCTGTTTTGTTTCCATAACCCTGCTTACAGCAATCCTGTCTTCATGGTTGCTTACCTCAGTCTTCTCCATTGCTCACCTTCCTTGCCTTGCCTGCAAATCCTCTCATGTCCTGACACAAATGAGCTGTTTATCCTTGAGCTAATGGGTGCTCACAATGCTCTGATCGTAATGCTGCAGAACTGCTTATATTCACGGCAATTAAAAATTAAAAAGATGAATTATTTTTTTGCCCTACCCCAGAAAATTAGTTGTATTTTTTCACTCAGTACAGTTATCACTGTAAGTTGGCTTGATTGCAGCTCAGAGGTAAACAAGAAGCCCCTCCAGGTGTGGAAGCAACCCCTGGGTTACCCAGTTTGTTCAGGTTACCCAGGCATTGTTGCATAGCAGAAAGATGGTATGCAAGAGAGACATCAAAGTGGAGGCATAATACTAATCTGATCACTGTATTATATGGAGAAACAAGGAGGTTTGCCAGTTGACAGTAATTAATGCACACACCCCCCGCCTCGGCCCCCTGAGGACACAGACCTTCCACAGCTACTCTTGGCAGTGCTGGTGAACAGCTCTCGCTGTGGCCACTCAGGTGAGGTTGACTGTCTCAGACAGGTGCATGCTTTTATTTATTTGCTCTTATTTTAATCAGGAACTAGGGTTGCTTGGTGCAATATATAAGCTCTCATGGGGAGAGTGTGAGAGTTGAAAACCTTTAGAATTTTTGTTCCAGTTTTGATTAAAGTTGTGTGAAAAGCTCACAAGCTTTCTGGTGTTTGGTTGCAGTTTAAGTAAAATAGTTTCAGTGGGAAGATGAGGGGGTTGTGTATCAGCTCACACTTAGTATTTGTTTAAATGAGTTATGCAAGATAAAACTTAGGTTACTGTTAGCAAGCGAGTAAAGTCACAAAAGATATCCTCTCCAAAGAGTGTGACGGGCATTATTTTGGTGGAAACTTCGGTAGATGAGGCAACAGCAGCACTGAGTGTAGGAGATCAGTACCTATTCCAGACAATGCCAGCACCTTTAGTCTTCTGCATCTTGACCCTGACCACTCATTTGAGTAAAACTTGGATGGTAGCAAGACTAAAATCAAGTATTACCAACCTCAAATGTTTAAATATTGCGGTGGTTTTGGATGAGAGGAAGAAGAGGACAGAGTTTGGAGCTAGAGATGTGACATGGGTTCATTTGGCCACTGAGGTCCAAGGTAGTCTGGTGGGAGCTGCAGCCACTCAAAAGTGGCTATCTTTTTCGTATGGAATAAATGTGTGTGTACTTGTCAACACCTTCTAATTAAATCTAAGGTATTCAAATCATGTTGGAAATCAGCTCCACCAGTGTGACTCAGGTATTTTTAATATATATATTTTGATTGCCCTGTCTGGAAGACTAGTTGGTAAAGTTGATTTGTGGCTGATATATGCTCTTTTGAAATTGCTGATACATAAACAGGTGTAGTAGAGGCTGATCCTAAAAATATTCTCAGTTTTCTTATGTTAATGTTGGGAGATGTTTCTAAGCAATATGATGTCTTCTTTGCATATAGTTTTTTAATGTCTCTGGAAAAAAAACCCCAAAACAAAAAACAAAACCAAATTAAAGGAAAGGCCTCTATAAAAGGAGTGGTACGAGCTGGAACATTGCTCAGTATGAGGCACTGGAGGTCATTCCAGTGTGCTGTTTAGGAGAAATAAGTAATTTAAAACCATTTTCTCTTCTTTGTTTTGCAGTAGTTAAAGCATTATCAGTACTGTCCAAAGAGACAAGCCCACCGACTCCCTGCACCTCAGCCCTGGCCAAATATCATACCCTCCTGAAGATGCAGAGATCTTCCAGTATAGCTGACCTTGGGCTGTTCAAGCACACTGGCTGCCTGAGTGCAATATATGTATGAACTGAAAATGTCAGAAATGGTCCTTTTATGTTACAGATGTGAGTCAAATATTTTTTTTCATCATCTTGTGTCTTTATTCTCTGACAAGCATGTGGTGGCTTACCTCTTGAAAAGCAGTGCTTTGGGTTTTGACCCTAAGCACATCACGTATTGACTGCTGTTTTAAGGTGCCTCTTTATTCCCTCTGGTTCTTTGTTGTAGGAATTTCCAAGTGTCAGTTTTGTCAAGAATTACTTTTTAGCAACTTAAAAGCAATTATCACATTTGCTAAGAGACAAAGTGAAGAATATAATGTATTAAAACAAAAACTGGTTGGGAAGGTCTCAAATTTATCTCTAAATCATAATTTTGGAAACTGCCTTTGCTGGTGCATTTAAATCTGAGTATATGCCACACATTTGGACTAGAGGTATAGTACCTGCCATTGCCTGTACATATAGGCAACTGGTTTTGAACAGGTTTTACTTTGGGTTTTGTTTTTAGGGAGAGTGGAAGAACATGTTAAAGAAGGCACGTGACCCCTTTTTGACTCAAAGGGAGAGAGACCTGGATGATGATTTTTATTAATTAGCAGTGGCTAAATCCTAAAAAAAAAAGCAGCATAAACCTTCTTGGCAGTATTTTTGTTAGTTGGTTTTTTTTTTTTTCTTTACCTTATGTTCACAAGAAACTGCTAACCTAGTTTTGGTATTCCTATGAGAGATCATTTGTGAAGAGTTGCCAGAATTCCCCAAATAGATTTTAAGATCCTTGTTAGCACCTGTGAGTTAGGTTCCTTTGCCTCAGTTTTTAATACCAGTTCATTTTTTTCCTTTGTGCAAATTTGCATTCTTTAGGAGGAATATTTATCAAACAAACAAAGATTAATAATATGAAGTATAAGAAAATAATGAAGATTTGAAGATTTGTGCCACTTTTATGGCTTTCTGAAACTGTACCTGAAGTCTCCTGCTCCTGTAGTGTGAGGGACCATACAGTACAGTTGTCTGTATATTGCAAAATTTAAAAGTGTGGGATTTAATACAGAAAATAAACAAGTGTTAAAAGCATGGATTTTGGCATAATCTGAGTTTCTTGTAGGCATAAGCCTTAAGCGGTTTGTTCACTTGTCCTTCAAACCTGGAGTGTTTTGATCTTTTGGAGTAAATTTGAAGATGACTGTGAATGATGTTCATGACTGATTTTTTTCAGGAGAGGCAGGTATGCAGAGGAGACACTATGCTTTTAAGCCTCCCGAAGGGACTGCTGAATTTGGTGCTTGTGGATGTCAAACTGAATGCTGCCAAACCAAGTCAGCATGTATGTTTTGCTTAACTAGCATAGCTCTTCTCTCATTTCTTCATGGTGTCAGGAGACACAGAACAAAAGGGCAGGTGAAAGGGAAGGCTCAACAATACAATTGACTAGGAAGTAAGGAGGAGAACAGGAGGATGCACCAGCAGGAAACAAAACTTTGTTGGCCCAGTGATTACAACTTGGTGTTTAAATTGTGACCCTTATTTCTAGGAAGTTCAAAACTGTAGCTACTTGATATCTAAAGTAACAATTTTTTTTTTTTTTTAAATGCAGAATCTTTATCAGTAGGCTTATTTATCAGGCTGCTATAGAGCAAAAGTAACCCAAGCCACTTGAACTCATAATGCTCAATGGAGGATTTGAAAGCCTGATAGCCGGTTTGGCTTCTAGGCATACCCAGCAATCTCCCAGACTTGCTCTACCAGCCAGTCATGGCATTTTAGTGACATGAACTGACTGCATCTGTGTCTGAGTAATATTCCTCTTCGAATCTGTGGAAGAATGGTTGACTTGTGTGTGATATAATGCCTTACTATATTTAAATTCACATAGGTAATATGCAAATTGCATAAAACAAATTTTCAATCCCTTCTTCCTTTGATTTTTGATGTCCTAAAAGTAATATTTCATTTATATCCCTTTCATGCTCCAGAAGTTCAGGAGCAGCCTACTTGATCCCTTTAAGGTCTTTAAGGTCTTGCTGGTCTGATTTCAGTGACAGTTACAGAAACTACTTGGTATAAGAGAAATTTGGAACTGAAAAGTGCAGAAAGGGGAGCAAACAAAACTTTTCATTCCGTTTCTGGGCTGAGGTTTATATCTCTGTGCTTTAGTGTAGAAGTTTTGACTATGGCCAGCCCTTTCATCTGTATCAGGCTCTGACCCATCATACTTGTTCTGCGTTTTCAACAGCAGGGAAGGTACATTCTCCTTTTACTAGACTTCTTCAAGATAAATTCATCCACTATAGCAAAAGAAGGAAGAAGGAGTGAGGGGAGAGGAAGAAATGTATTGCTGCAATTTTTAGGGAGTGAGAAACTTGGTGTTTCTTGGGACTTCCTGTTAAACATCAAATGGTTTGTCAATTTTGTTAACACTTTTTATTTTTTGTAGGTGAGCATCCTGCATTAGTTCTCCCTGAGTAGAGGTGGACAAATTGTGCCACCTTGGCTTAATCTGATATTATCTTTTGTTAAACTGATACAGTGAAAGGGATTTATCTGTGCATGCGTGAGCTCTACTTAATAAATTTATTCAAGACTTGACCGAGTTGTGTGGGTTTTTTTGTTTGGTTGGTTTGGTTTGGCTTTCTGTGTGTTATTGTTCTGGGGTCTGCCCTTCTAATGGGCGCTGCACCCTGGTAGTCATGATGAAGTAGTGCTCTTCTGCACAGAGCTCTGAGTTGGATGCTTATAGTTACACTGAGTTACGTGGTTTGTGTCGGTTTTACCCTCTTGTTAAGTACAGAAGCCTGTGGGAGAGCAGAAGGGATGTGTCTCCCCATCACGGCCTGGTCACACCTAGGCAGAATGCTCAGACTGGGATGTTGGCCCTGCTCTTGGTGAAAAGGGTAAAAGGGGGTGTAGGTGTCTGTCCCTCTGTCTGTACTGCTGTTACTAGCGTACCTGGTCTGACATGTGGGTGCAAAGGCATCCCAAAAGTTGTAGGCTGGCTGAGCTGCAGACACAGTGTGGATCCTCACCACCCTAAACTCCAGAAGATTTAGCTGTTGCTACTCCCATCCAGCACAATCCCTCTTTTATTCCCAGCGATCTTCACCTAAATTGGTATGGAGAAGTGTCTAGAAGAAAAATATAATGCATATAGTAATTCATTTTTATTATCTTCCCTGCATTACATGTTTGTGGGGTCTGCTAATAGATGTCCAGAACAGATCATTTCACAGCTACTTCACAGAGTTAGGATCTTGCAGTTGGAGTAGGTGTGCTGGTTTTCGAGAGGGACTTTCTACAGTCCTCATAGAGGAGGGTGAAATGTTTGGAGATGTGTCACTCCAAAAGTCATCATCATCATCATGATGGCTAGGCTTCGCGAACGAAGATTTGTGAAGGACTCTACCCACGCTTGCTACAAGCGCTCTGATGCCTAAAAAGTGCCTTTTGCACTCCAAAAGTAATGCCAGTACTTCTATACTAATAACCTACCGCTTCTCTAAGGGCAATTGGTTCTCTTAAGTTACAGGTATGCCATAGAATAGTCTTTATTTGCCAGCTCAGTTACAAATACTTGCCTAGAGCTTTCTGGCTGCTGTTAGAGCGTGTACGTGAGCAATGTTCCGTAATGAGTGCTAAGTGGGAGGAGCGCCTGCCCATAATCTTTACCAGGTATCTCACATGGCTTTTTGCAGTGTCTGTATCCAGTACTGACACAACATGTATGTATTTAAATTAGCATTGGCTCGGGCTAGGTCTTAAACTACAGAGCACACGAGCATGTTGAAATAAGGTCAGGCGGATGCCAGTGAGGTTTTATGAATCTTGCTTTTCTGAGAACAGCTTCGGAGAGTGATACAAAGTTGTGCATTGTAGAAACTTAGGACAAGGAGGGGTCTTTCCAGTCCTAAGGGTACAAGTTAGGATACAGTGAACACAGGTTATCACTGAATTGCAGAAGGGAAGAGCACCTCCAACTGCTCTCTTTACACTTCAGTTACTGAAGAGCTTCTAATATCCAGCCGTCATCAGTATTTGTGTGGAGTATCTCTGTTATCATCTTTAGTGTACTTGGAGAAACAGAGGACCAAAAGGTCCTGAAATCTTGTCTGTTCCTGCATTTCTTATGCAAGTAAAATGCACTGTCACTTTGTAAAAACCTTCTTCAGCTTTCAAGGCTGCTCATGTTCTCCCTTCCCATTCTCTCTCCTTTTTAATCAAGCTGACCAATTCCTCTAGCCTCTCTGCATAGGCCACATAGAGAAAAGACTTTCAAGCAGGTTGACAAGAAGTCATGAGTTCTGGAGTCCGCTATGTCTAATCTAGAGTTAATTGAACTGAAGATTTGAGGGTTTGGGTTCTTTCCTTCTACTGGTGGCAACAACCCATGAAATCTGTTGAAAAATGAGTGGTGTGTGCCCCTGTGTCCTCCCCCTCGATTGTGGTTAACACAGGGGTAAAAACAGCATGAAGTTTCCAATTTCTCCCTGAGCTTAAAAAGGAGAGACTACATCAGCCTGTTTGTTAATCACAGGCACCCATGTGATGAGAATTTCTCAGGAGATGGAAAGGTTTGCTCTTAACAATCTTAAAATAGTCTCATTTCAAAGAACGTTCCGTGATTTTTTTTTCCTGGTGTCAAGGATGCTCAAGTCCTTGCAGCATTAGTGTGTGTGTATTACAGTTTGGTTTTTAGTTGCTTGATATGATCTTGGGCTTTTCATCTGACAAGATGCCTGTTTCCTTTCGTGCACTATGGAGCAAACTGAGACAGTAACAGGAGACATTGGCTCCTGACGAATCACAGCTTTATCTGTTGCAGGAGCTGTGAGGTGCCACGTGAAAAGAGGTGGGGAAGTTTAAAGGAAGGAAAAGGCACAGGGCTGCTAGGCATCTGGGAATGAAACTCCACTTAAGACACATCGTTATGAGAAGTGACTTATTTTGCTGTGTAGCCACGCCAATAGACTCTGGAGCAACTGGAGACGTGTCAAGTACGTGCAACTGCAAAGGAAGTCAATGGACTCATTGCTGTGGGTGTACTGAATAGTCAGGCCTTGGTTGTCTCAAACTGGGCACCTAAATAAAGAACACTTTTGAATTTATCTTCTCTTTGTCATCAAGTACCAATAATACTCCTGGTGTCTTAGGATGCTATAAAAAAAATGCATGCTTTGTGAGGGAAAACTTGTGTACTGAGTGGTGCAGGGACCCATGAGTGAACTGGTTGTGTTTCTGGAGCAGGCTGGGAAGAGAATTCTGTGAAATGACAGTGAATGTCAAAAAGAAAAAAAAAAAGTATTAGATGTCCACATTGAATAAAGACCAGCCATTTTAGGCACTGAAGGGTAGACTGTGCTCTTATGGGAAACTTCATGTGTAATTAAGAACTACATCACAGTGAAGTCATGGGCAGGCTGGGGGAGGGCAGGCAAATGCAAGCAGCACAACCAGTTACAGCTCTGGAAAGTCTAGTGTTTGTGTGCCTAATTTCATACATAACCTTAATATTTTTGTCATGCAAATGCATGTAATTGGTCTTTTAATACAAATTTGCAGCGAGATGAGGGAGAGCAAAAGCTGAGGTGTGAAGCTTTGTGTTGTTCTGGTATGAAGCAGCACACTCAATATCCGGAGAGGTCTCACCGCGAACTGGTGTTGCAAGTCAGCACATGTGAACCACACTAATTTGCTGTTGCCTGCCGTGCTTGTGGCAAAGATGACAAAACAGCCTTTGTGAGAATGAGAAACCAGAGAGACACAATGCAGAATGGAAATTTTGTGCTGTTGGGGCTGTAGGCGTTCACAGGCTCTGTTCCTGTGGGTGGGAGGGTGTTGTACACGTGTATGTGTGGGGGGAGTGGTCTGTGCCACAGGTTGGCTTTCTGAGGCATCTCAGTGGGTTAGGGACCGCGTGGCTTGTACTGCAAGGAAGCCTGGCACCCTGGAGGAGCTTACACCTCTGACTTCTGTTTTTCTAATTATCTGGCTCTGTTTTGGGGTGACTGGAGTGGTTTTGTTTCTTTTTTTTTCATTAAACACTAATAATAAGGAGTTCAGTCTGTACCATGCTAGAAACTCTTCAGTTAAAGAATGTGAAGCAGCTCTTTAATGGGTATATATTAAACCTTACTGTCCTTTACAGGTAATACAAAGCAGAGTCAGAACATAAACAAGTGATCTCATGTCTGTCAGCACTGTTACTCTGTTTTATTTTAAACCTAATTATATTTGAAAGGTGTAGGGGAAATTGAGAACTTGACTTTTGACACTTACCAGCACAATCTTAATTAATCATCACCACCTCTTTCCATGCATTTCTGCAAAGGGTTCCAGTCCTGTGATCTCACTTTCCTCATCTCATTTGACAGCTAATGCTCTCAGGTTAATTTCTCTTACCTTTATAACCTAGTCTGTCTTCTGTTTAAAAATAAGAGGTAAAACACTTCTGAAAACTGTCTGGGCTCCCTGCATGTCAAAGCACAAACTCGTCAATCTGTGCTTTTCTGACTCTCAGCAAGAGACTTCAGGGATATATATATAAATTTCTATAGTGCTTGCAATGACATGATAAGATATTATGAAATGCACTTGTGCCAGTAAGTGAGATTATAGGATGAACAGAAGACATGCAAGGAAGAAACTACATATAACTTTTACGTGCTAAATGAGGTGATTGTAAACGAATCCTTTCTTAAATGTGAACTGAAATTTTTTGTTGTTTTTACTGACAGAGTGGAATGAAACAGAAAGCCTTAAAGCAATCATTGAACATCTGGCAGTGTGTCAATCAGAAAAAAAATATATAAATAGAACCAACAAGTTATGTTCTTGTGTTTTTCAAAAATTGCTAGTTTCAGTGTTACAACAACTTTTTACATTGAACATGGCTGGTTTGGTAAACTGTCAGATAGAGTTATTGAAAGTTGTTGGTTTTTTCTTTTTTTTGTTTTGTTTTCTTTTTTATTGCTACCACCTTGGCTTCTAAAAGGAGAGGGGAGTGGATTGTTAGAGGAGGCCAGGGGTGAGGAGATCTTGTTTGACGATTGACTTTTATTTGAGGTAAAGATATTTTTAAAGCCACAAAATAACACTTGATTCATATAATCCCTGGTGTGCTTGTATAAGCTGCTTATGAATTATAATGAAAAAGAAAATCCCAAAAAGCCTGTGGTCAGTAGTATTTAGGCACTTGATGAAACACTTTAAGGAGTCTAAAGAAAAGAGAAAAATGCAACCACATCCTGTGCCCATAACATTATTTTATTAGTAAAAGCTGGTTCAGTGCCCATACAGTGCACCCCAGCACCATGCTGATGACATTTTGAGAGGAGTGGGTAAACATTTATACTGCGCTCTGAGAAAAGGTTACCTGAAAGCCCTTTGATGGAACGTGGATTTGCTATTTTGTTTTTGCTTCCTTAAACGGAAAAAAAAACCCCAACCCCAGGTCACTTGTGTCTGTGAGAGGTTTTCTTCCTTGGACTTAATGAAGCAAAGTAAACCAGACCAGAAGTGCTATATGTATATCGAACAGATTTTTTTTTATCATTGCTTCTAGTCTTAAATATATTAATATTTATTTAAGACTGTAATAATATTCTTTAACATAGAAATAGTAAGAGGATATGCAAAATGTAATGCTGCTTGTGGTTGTAACTTTAAGAAAAATCAATTGGTATTTCATTACACAACCTACCAGAGTGTACACTTAACTTACTGAACTGGAAGGGACAGCTCCTGTGACTGGTTTCCTGTGGTCTCCAGAAGACAGTGGTCTTTTCCACTGTCATTTTGCCTATCTGTGTAAAGTAGAGATTACCTGCCATCTGCCATTTCCTCTTTTCCCTCTGTCTCTGTTTCTTTCTGGGGAGAGAGAGAAATAAGTTTTCCTCTGGCTTGTGCAGATGTTTGCGCTGTGGGGAGCTTCTCTAGCTCCAGGTGCAGGAAGCATTTCCCAAATGGACCATACAGTCCTTTGGTCTTATTTTGTCTTTCTGCTTGATTTTATTTACAATTGTTAGTATTCTGTGCTGACAAATTTTACTACACAGCAGTACTGTGTGTTTGTGGAGAAGTAATCATTTTGTGATTCATTTTGGAGGCACTCATCTGTTAAAACAGCATATGAAAGAAGAATTATTCAATTAAAAAAATTTCTGAAATAGAGATCTAGTCCATTTGCCTCAGAGTCCAAGCTTACAATAGTACATATTGTACTGCTGTGTGACCAAAGCATCTGTGTCACAAAAACACTGTGAAAAGATGCTAGATGCCCGTGGTATTGATGGGTTTGCTTCTTTAAGAAGTGAAATTTTCTACCATCTTTTGTTTTACTAAGACAAAAGTAAAACATTTTGTCTTAGTAAAACAAAAGACATTCTACCTGTGGAGTTTGATGAAGCCCAGACTTGAATCTCGTGTCTCAGTACAACAAAAATCTTGCTTGAACAACTCCCCTGAAGCCTATGAGGGGGAAATGCCATGCCTATATGATTTTCAATCACTTTTACAGATAAGAAGGATGAAGAAAAAATATGTAAATTTATCTGTAAATGTTTTTGCTTTCCCTCTCCCCCACTAATCCACTGGCCTGTGATACCAATGTAGTTTCCACTCCAAAAAAGTGCTGCAACCTGGGCTAGTTGGAGTATCCAACTGCTGCTCTTTTGGAAGGGTCGGGGATCAAAACAGAGTGAAACCACATTGACTTACTTTGAGTTCGGGAAAAAAGTGGTGTTAGTGGAACAATCTGGGAAGATGCTGCTTGTGCTGTTCAGTCTTTGAAGAAAAACTAGTATTTATCCACAAAGTGAGGAATCTTTGGCCAGTCACAAGCCTTGAAATAACCAGTACTTGCAGGTTCTGTTTCCACTTTATTCTTTCTGTGCTTACTTGCAGTGAAATTGTATTTTAGGAGTATATCTCCTGATCTTTAAAGCTCACGGAAAGCTCAAGTAGTTAGTGAAAGCTTTTATACCTGCTAATAAGGTGGACAGTAAAGGGATTGTGAACTCTCCTGTGAACTTGCTGAAGTCAGTAAATCGGTGGTGAGGAAGAAGGTGCTGTTTCTTGCAAATAACATTTAAGTGGGTTGGTATTATAGGCTTTGCAAGGAGCAAAGAAATGAAGATCCACTGACAAAGACTTACTAGAAATGGTGTGTTTGCAATATTTCTTTTCTGTGCTGCTTTCCTCGCATCCTCAGTGGAGGCTGATTATTTGTTTGGAAATAAAACCTGTTTCTCTTATTAGGGGTGGACCAATTTTATGTGGGAGAGCATAGCCCATTTTTTTGAAGAAAAGGATAACTCTGGTGGAGTCTTACTATTCTAAGGTAAAGGAGAAAGAGCAACAATGTTCAGGTGGGCTATTTTGCTTGGGGTTTTTTTATCTGCTGTTGTGTGTGACAGGGAGCTCAGGGATGCAGAACTGCCTGGAATGTCTCTCAATCAGAATGTGCAGGCTGCAGATCACAAGCAAGCCTGGGAGTTTGAGCGGGTGTCTGTCAGAATGTGGGTGAGGTGAGGAAGACTTTTTGTTGTTTTTTTTCATTGTGAGTTTGTTGTTTTTTGGGGTTCTTTTAGTAAAGGTTGAAGAAAAGTTCAAGGGCAGAGGTGGTGGAGATAAAAAATACAGCCAGAACAGGAGAGCTTCTACAGAAAGCAGAAATGTTGAAGCTAAAATAAAAAACATAGCCTTGAAATAAGTGAAATCCCGCAGTACCATGTAATAAATTAGAGTGGGTTGAATCCCAGAAGTCAAATGAATTTTTTAGAAAAAACACTGGAGAGGCTGTAAATTCATGAACCAGAAAGCTGCTTGGTTTTGTTATTATAAAGTGCAGTAATATGCATTTTGGTATTTCAGACTGTGCTTGCTTGAAATGTAGCAGGGCACAGCTTTTTTATTTAACCCATGTTGTTCCTAAAGACATCATGGTTTTTGCATTGTCCAAGTCTGAGCATGAGGCCAGTGAGAGAAAGGGATGAAGGTGCTGAAACATGGAAATGCTGAATCAAGCTGAGGACACAACAGCTCAGAACAGCAGGCATGGAGGTGGCTGCAGGCAGAAGGAAAATATGAGGGCTTGGAGAGGGATTGAACTGGGGAGGGGGAAGTGAGAGGTAGGTTAATGTCTTGTTTAATTGATAAATCTGTTTTGCAACTTATTCCTACACATAACCTTTGCTTTATCAAGCACATATGTTGTTCTTGCAAGTTCTGAGACAAATGCACTTGATTAAGAGGGCTAAGAGAGTTGGCAGCAGAAGTCTCAACTGGTGGGAGAAAATACAAGAATTTTTATTTGGGAGATGCAAATACAATGTGGTGAGGAGAGCAAAAGTTGCTGTTCAAGGGATTTTTCTGGTGTCTGCCTGAGAGAGTAAAATTAAAAAATAACATAATAATTAAAAAAAAGAAGTAAGAAGAAAGAGAAAGATTGAAGTGTGAGGAAAGAGATTTGGACAGCGAAAGAATATCAAAGTTCAGGCCCAGAAGTCTGATAAGACTTGCTCAAGCTGTTGAGTTTTCAAGACAAATTATAGGAAAGAATGACAGGCAGGTGAAGTGCTGCCTACTGGAGAGGGATGAGGATTCTCTACATGGGGAGCAGGAGACAGTCTACTTTCTCCTGCCATCCACAAGACTGCAGCTCTGGGGAATGGGAGAGAACCTGGATTTTCTTGGGTTGTGGGTTAGGTAGAGGGGTAGAGAGTCTGATTTAGCTAATAGGAGACATGCTTAGTGTTTCACAATCTCAGTTTCACAAACCAATAGATGACCTGTTTTTGAAAAATCAGACTGCACTGCAGAAGGCAGGGTCATCTCTCACATCCATCTGAAGTGGAAAGGAAGTTTTGGCTTCTGAGGAAATTTTGTAAGTCACGGTGATGCTGGAGCTGTTCTGTAAGTCTCCCTTTGTGAGAGGGACAAAGTTACATCCAGGTGAAGAGCCAGTTGTACTTCCCCAAACCAGAACTGCAGGCCAGGTGCCATGGCATTTTCCATGTTACTCTGGATAGGAAAACATGGCAACCTCTCTGCCTGCTTGTCCATACGTGCACATGGTAAAATGTCAAAACACTTTTGCATATTTTTAGCTAACTTGGAGTGGGGGATATATTGGTGTAGGGCTCTCGTGTTTGTTCTCAATTGCTTCATAGTTTTTTCCTTTCTTGGATTAACATATGGAAGGAGTGGGTTTTTTGCATTTTGAGGGTTTTTTTTGGAAGTCTGTGGCCTGAAGCAGAGGGAGGGGGCAGTGACAGGGAATGGGAGACAACCAGAGATGGATTTAGCTGTACAAACACCCATCTGTCCTCTGTTAGGAAAAACAAGCGTAATGGCAGTAAAACATACTTTCCTTTAATCCATTTCTCTACGCCTTTATCTCAAGATAAACTTTAAAATTCAAAGTACCAAATAAAGGAGTTGCATAAGGGTATTGCTGTACCCTGGAGCGTGATGTGCAGCACAATAGGAAACTCTTTAGCAAACCTGGAAATCACAGTGAAGAAATAGGACAAGTGTTCAAAAATGTTCTTAATTAACTTGCATTATCAGTAACTGCACTGAGTTGGTTTCTCATTTAAATTTTCAGTCTAGAGGTCCTTCTGACTGGAGTATTTCATCATTACTACTGCAATTTAGCCTTTGCAATTGGGACATTTTAAAAGTGATGGGCTTTACTGTCTGAGAAAAAGCTTCTCCAAGTTCTGGCTTTTAAAGCTTAAAACTCATTCTAATATAAATGAGAAAAATGTAGCTTTGCTATGAGTCTTACTTTTTTTTGCGCAAGTTGGGAGGTTTTCATATTTATTTAGATATTGATGTTTTAAAATTTGCATACAGTTCTTTGAAATTCCACCTTTTCTTGCTGCAAATGTCATTTTTAGTGCTAAATGAAAAATGTTAAATACTTTCTAGGAGTCTGGAGCTCAAGGATTAATGTGGTTGAACTAGTTAAATGTTAAATCTATTCAAAGTAAAACTGCATAGAGACCGCAAATGTTCTTGCATACAAGTAAATCCTTTTTATATTGAGTCTGGTTTGCTAAAGACGTAACTGCTCTGCCAGCTTGTTCTGTACAGATAAGTTATGTATGTTATAGGCACTCTGTCTTAGGGTGCTATATTTGCTGTCCCCATTAATGCTAAACTGAGATTGCAGTTTAATTCTGCTTTGTATTAAATGGGAATCGGCCTTTTTGAATGGAAGGGAAGACCCTGTGGCACACAGTATATTTCATATCCTTGATGGCTAGAAATAGAAGTTTCTCAAGAAAATTACAAGGACCGTGATAGAAATTTAAATATTATCTCATCTCCTTCAAGTAAATAACTGTTCAGCCTTCATCTGTTAAGAGTCCTCAGTGGCATTTAGTTGAACTTAGTTACATCTCTGAAACGAAAGTATTGAACATCCCAACATCATTTTTTTGTGCAAGTAAGCACTGTTGAAATTTGTTCTTATCAGATAACTGAGAAGTCTTAATTCTGTGTCTTGATTTAGCAGACTGGCCATCCATTCCCTCATGTCTAATTTTAAATGGGAAAGTTTTGCAAAAGAATAGTCAGAATTATGTTTTTATTTCACGTGACATATACAAACCCACAGATAAAACACTGTGGAAGAGCTGCCTTGGGATTCCAAGTTCAAGTAGTCACAAGTTGGGGAGTGAAAAGAATTTACGCTGGGACAAGTTTCAATGCCCTGTGTTCTCAGAATAAAAGGTTCCTTTTTTTGCCCAGCTACATTCTTGGAAGTGACTGGGTTGTTTTGGCTGCAGCTTCTCAGAACACTCAGCCTGAACTCGGTGCATACAACTTCAGCACAAAAGGTCTACAGAGTTGCAAAGGTTTCCTAAGCAATGAAAAGCAATTTGTTGGGAAGTTACAGGTACTCCCAAAAGTAAATTGCTTCTTTTTTCCATTAAGATTTGTGATTTAAAATTTGTATGTCAGAATTCAGTTTGGGCCATTTCTTCCGTTTCTGCTGGAATCATTGCACAGCCTTTATTTATTTTTTTCTCCTCTACATTAAACAAAAGCCAGAGTTGCTATATCTAAGTCATATCTGTGGCACAACAAATTCAGTAGCTAGATTCAGCTTAACAAGATTGTGTTGCTTTGGGAAGGGGTTTTAATAACACAGGAGACAGGGAGGAGACAATGAATCTTTTCTTACCTCCATTGTAATTAGACTGTAATAAAATCTTACACGTGACATTTAATAGCCTGTCTAACGCCATTACCAGCACTGCAGCAACAGTAGGTGCTGTTCTGTGTATAACAGAGTCTGGAAAGAAATGGACCTTCATTCCTGGCCCACTGGTTTCTCGCAGAACCATAGAATAGTTTGAGTTGAAAGGGACCTTTAAAGGTCACCTAGTCAAACCCCTACAATGAGCAGGGACATCTTTAACTAGATCAGATTGCTCAGAGTTATATTTTATCTGACCTTGCAGGCTACTAACTTATAGAGAAACTTATTCCTTCTACTTTGGCTTAATTTCCATAATTCCTCTTCTTCTTGAGTTTGAACTCCTTATGGGTCTGCAATATCCAAAGATGCCCACCTTCACTTCACAGCAACAAACCTGGCCAGATAGTTCTGCAGCTGCCATGTGTTGACAAGCACCATCTCTTCACATGGACTTTTCTAAAGGGGATGTTAACCTGGGCTTCAGTGTTTCTTCAGTATTGTTGTGGTCCTGGAGTAATTTTCCCAAAAAACCCCGCAGGTTATAAATGCAGTTAAAGTCTCTGATGGCAAAGATGGGACTGGAGATGTAAACGTAGTGTTGGTTTTTCAGACTGGGGATTTGAGGGTTATTTAAAGGCTTAAGATAAAAATATATACACACACACACATATCCATGAAATCAGGAAAAGAGAAGTCACGTAATTTGAGGCTGTTTTTAATTGCCTCTGCCATGTGGTAATGAAACTAAGAGAAGGACTTCTCCCACTCTTGGTTGCAAGATCACTAAACTTCAGACCACTCATCTATAAATGGAAATTTCTGCAGTATTCTTTGTTTTCCTGACTAGTTCTGAATGAGAGCTGTAGAATTACTGTGATTGAATCAAATGTAAACCCATCCAAGAAGTAAGGAGGGCGTTTCCAAAAATTATCCTGGTTGGGGTATAATAAGTTTAAATGTGTGCTGTTATATATAAAATCTTTGGCCAAAAACTTGGTAAAACCTTCAAAAAGCTTGTTTCCACTTCAAAGAGAAGATTTATTTAGCTTTCAAGTAATCACAAGGCAAACATGGCAGTGGTCTGTAATTTTTCTGGATGTAGTTAAGTATTTTTGGAGGTTTGAGAGCTGTTGATAAAATGACAAACTACTTGTGCTTCATGAGGATTTCCCTCACTTTGGAAACTGCAAATGCTCTAGACAGAAGCAGTAATAAGTTATGCATTTCATCCATCAATAATACAGATTAATATATTTAATCATTAGTATAGGTATATGTGCAGCCTAACTACTGACGTTGCTTTCTGTTTGAGATCAGTTAAGTGTTTGAGAAGTAACTTCCTGCTTTGAGAGGTAAGACTGGGGGGTGATGACCATCATTTGTCATACCTCTGTCAGCTTCCTTATAGGACATAAAGGCAATTCCTGTAAGAAGTGGTTTTGTCTTCTAAGTGTGCCATGGGTGGAAGAGGACTGTTTGTGGGTGTCCCTTTTGGCGTTTCATTGTCTGAAGTGCCATTGCCTGGCTGCAGCTCACCAAGACCTGGGTAACAAGGAGCATGCAGAGGTCCTGGAGCTCACCTCTTTGAGGAGTCCTAGGGCACTGGGGAAGAAGCAACCTTGGCCTTATTGGGTGCATATGCTATCCATGGAGTTCAGAAAGACATGGCAAGAGAGCTAAAACAGGCCATGTGATACTTCATTTCCGTGCCTGTGACTGTCCCCCCACCTTTCTGTGTGTATCAGGTTGAGGGCACTTTCTAACACCTGCTGCAATGAATGGCTGGGTGGTTTAAAGCAGCGATGTGCAGGGAGGGTGAGACCTCTACATCAGAGCCCTCTTTGGCTCCTGCACAGGGACAACAGGCCATTTTAGACTTCCAGGAAGTCTAAAACGCTCTTCCAGGGCAGCTCCTCCTACAGTGAAGTAATCTGCCTTCCCTTCATTTTTTATTTGATTATGGTTGCTGCAGCTGTTTTCTTGTTTGGTAGCATTTTCCTTAATGTAACTGGGGAAGCTTCTGAACTGCCTCTAATCAGGAACAGCTAAAACACTAGTTGTAAATTTAATCCTGTCAAATATAAATCCACTTTCAGCAAAGCCACGGTTGTTGATTTAAATTTAATCAGACATTAGCTCTGCCACAATTTTTAAAAAGCATAGGAAGATTGTACATTCTGGGAGGGTTTTGAAACATAGCAAATTTGTAACAAAATGGTTGAACTTCAACCATGTTCCTTTCTTGGAATAAAAATGCTCTGATGCAATTCCATCAAATTAGTCTTGTAAAAAAGATAAACACGTAACATGGAAAAAGGTACACCTTTAACAGACTTGAATGTGCATGTGTTTGTTTGCAAGAGGCTCATGTTGCTTCTGTCACATTTTTCTTTCTTCCATCCTTCCTTTTTTGTCTCTTGCCTTTAATTATTTTTGAAATCCCTAGAAGCAGCTGTATCTGTACTGTGTCTCATAGGGTGGAGACACAGTGATGTCTTGGAGCTCTCTGAAGTACTGCAGAATTAGCTCTAAGAAGCAGAAATGAGAGAGTATAGGCTTCAGCTGAGATTCCTTTCATCAGGATATTCAGTGCTGCAGCCATCACATGAACAGCAAAATCAGGTCAAAATTGCCAGACTTCCCCTTGCTGAAAGAAAATTAAGAGACTTCAGGGGGCTTCAAACTTCTAAAAAGGAGGACTTTATAAACAAGTATCACTATGGTTTATAATACAAAAAACAGTATTACAATAACTATGTAGCCTTAGGCAGCTTATTTTAGAATTTTTCTTCACTTGGTTTTGTAGTAGTTGTGCATGAACAAAGCCTATATTCTGACACTTCTAATTGTTAGGGAGATTCTAGTGAAGCACTTGCTAATGCACTCCTCAGTGCTGTCAGGCTCTTGCCTTGAGCTTAGCTCTTTGATTTTCACCCTGTTAAAATGAGGCAAGTGGTTATGGCTTTGTTCAGCTGGTGCTGAGACGTGTGGCCGGAGCCACAGGAGAGGCTTCCTCTCTTCATCATCTGCAGAGGGTGTGATGAGCTGGAAAAGAGGGGAAAGCCTGTGGTCCTCTGATGTGACAACCCTCGGTAAAGCTGAGGCAGCCATGTTAAAACAGATGGGTGAATGAGCCCCTGCTACTTCTCTTCTGTCGATAATCTTAAATCTCATCACTCTTGCAAAGCCAGCTGGGCACAGGAGCCAAAATTTGTGGTTATGTAGTGTAGTGAGTTTGGACTGATATCTTGATGCAGAAGGGAAGCTCACCTCGCTCTGTGTGAGGTGCAAACTGCTGGTGGAGCTTGCAGTAGCAGGAGATGAAACTGTAGTTGTGAAGGAAAACACTAGTGCAGTACTGATGACTAGTTTGTAAAGTGAACAAGAGATGTGGTTGTCTAGTGTGGTGCTGGATGTTGGAGAAAGTGCTTCCCCGTCCCTGCCCCCCCAGTTTTCTTGCAAGGCTTTATTGTCAGCCTGGTCTTATCAGTTGGTATGTTTTTTGAGATTCCTCAGGACTCTCAAGTCCTAGGAAACAAAATGAAAAGCCTAACTCCAGCAAGCGTTTTCCTCTTTGTTGGACTTCACTCCATTTACCTAGTGGTTCATGTTAGGACATTAGGCAGTGAGACGAGGAGCTCAGCTTCCAGTCTTCCTCCCAGTCAGCATCTCTGTGTCAGCATCAGCTTTTTCTGTCCCTCCTCCAGTGAATTTTTTCAGACCAAATTTGTGTGGCTTTGATAGAAGGGAAATGGTGTTTTGCACCAAACTCATGTATTTGCTGAAGGTGTCTGCTTTCACTACATCTGTCATTGGCAGCCGTAAGAAAGGCAGAATCATCTTGGCTACTGAAGCAATTTGGCAGTTTATTGTGTGTGTTTCAGCAGCACTAATCAGAGCTAGATTTGGCCAAATTAAATTTAAATTCTGTTCACTTCTTCACTTCTGTTCACCAGTCAATGGAGGCATGATAATGTCCTTCTGGGGGCTTGATGAGATTTCATTGCACAAGCCAGGAGGATTTCTCTGAATTGATTCTGACCTCGAGTAGTTCAGTTTTGGTTTGCTTTTCTAGTCCTCTATCTGAGAATGCGACCTTGACCTTCTGCAACCTAAGCTTAGGCTGCTGGCATGAGAAATGCAACAACTTCAGAGACATTTCCTTTGCCAAAATTTGACAATTTGACAAATTTGTCAAATCTGAAGATTTGACAATTCCTTTGCCCCATTTTTGTGTGGCATAAACATTCCTTAGTTTTTAAAGTACAGAAAATATTGCGTATAGTAGGGTTTTTTTGTGAATGGATTTGATTTGTTTCATTTTAGGGAGAAATGGCACTGGAGATTACCTTTATGTTGTTGACGGGTAAATGTTAATTTGGCAGGATGTTTATTAATGCTTCCAGCTTGTTTTCTGTTTTATTCTAGAAATTAACACTTCAGCTGTTTAATTAAAACCTTTGAGATTTTTAAATTTTTTATTGTTATTTTGGTTTCCCATTTTAGTTTAAGTATACTTTGTATGAGTCTTAAAGATTATTTTTAACCTTTTAAAGAACTTTCAAATGGTTGGTTTGTGAATCTGAGTTCTAATGAGTCAATATAATTTTCTTTTTAAATTTGACCAGTGAGATGAAGAGCAATTCAAACTTCTCTGATAAGCATGCATGGAGCTTTGGATTATTGCTTTTTTTCGGTGTATTCTAATGAGTATAGTTTCATCCTTTTGGTCGCTTCCGACTGAGAAATTAACTTCTAAGATATTTGCCATCAGTGCATGCATGGAAGAAAAAAATTGCATGGAAAAGTTTTTTATTGCACCCATTAAATGAGTGTGGGGAGCACTATCTACTTAAGAGAAATGAGTCATTAAGAGAAAACAAGTAAGTGTGGGATTAGTTGGGGTGTATGCCTGCAGCTTGTGGGTTTCTGACAGCAACTGCTGTATAAATGCTCATCCCTTTGTCTTGGGTAACTGTGCTCTCCTGCAGTTATAACAGAGGATAAAAGTATGCTTGTGGATAGCTAGCGCTCAATATGCACCTTCTAATAAGAGTTTGCAAGCTGACACAAGTTATTGTATAGCATTTGGGACCATGAGTTGAGACTTCTGGCCAAGAGTTCATGAGATTTGGGCTACGCAGACTGTGTTTCCCTCTACACAGAAGTGTGTATTGAACACTTACCTTGTAGTCATGTTAGCGGAATCTACATCTGAGAACAGAGACAGTTTGAAGGAGACCATTGTCTTCCTTCACAGTGAACACTGTTTCCTGATTAATCTGGGTAAAGACTGTAGTTATCTTTGTGTGTGTGTTCAGTTCAATTCCAAACGGCCATGACATTTAAAGCTCCTAGATAAACTTGCATCTATCATCATTTACAATATGCGGATTCAGTATCTAATCGGTCATTTGAGCTGCCATTGTTTGTTGGTCTCTGGCCATGCTGGATGTGTAACTTCAAGAAGGCTTTAAAATAACCCAAAAGTAACTTGATACTTTTGTTTAGTTTTCACAGTTTCGCAGAGTCAGTAATCTAAAATCGAACTCCGATTTTTTGAAATTATTTTTAATTGCCTGTCTCAATATAAATAGATAACACAAATTTAATTCCTTGGTAATGTGTCAAGCTGACATTTATCTTGGTGAAAACACAGAGGAGTCTCAGCTTTGTTGTGGTAAGGAAGCCAAAAACTTAACACTACTTAGCCATGGAATGGTGAGAAGACGGATGGAAATGAGAATTAACCTCTTCCTTTTTTTCTTTTCTTTCCACAAAATATTCTGATGCCCTGTCAAATGATTGCTATGAAAAATAATTTTTCTAGCATACTTTTCAATTATTTTTCCATTTAGTAATTTGGCCAAATTATATTCTTCTTGGGTAACAAGACCTGCATGATGCTTGCACATGTGACAAATGTATGCTTGCGTGAACATATCACAGGAGCCAAAAATCAAAGCAGCACCATCAACAGCTGCCTCACGTGTAATGGCTATAAACTGAAACACACATTTCAGCTCAACATGAGGAGAAACTTCTTTACCTTGAGGGTGACAGAACACTGGAACAGGCTGCCCAGAGAGGTCGTGGAGTCTCTCCCCCTGGAGATGTTCAAAACCCACCTGTTCCTGTATCACCTGCTCTAGGTGATCCTCCCTTGGCAGGTGAGTTGGACTAGATGACCTTCACAGGTCCCTTCCAAGCCTAACTATTCTGTGATTCTGTATCCACTTAGAAGCAGTGACACTCCCCTCCTACATGGAGCTTCACAGCACTGAGGGCTGTAGACCCTTCTGTGATGATTTGGTGCAGGCAGACTATGAGCTGAGCCTACATTGTTTGTCATCCTATCTTAATAACAAAAATCTGAAGATTGATTATGAACTTGCTGAAGTTAATGGAAAAACCGTAATCGGTGGGATTCGAACCAGGCATTCACAGTGCAATTTCTTTGGCAAAAAGGCCCTTCTGTAGTATTCATTCAGAGTACTTATCTAAAGTACTGCATTGGCTGCATGGAACCATTTTCAGTCCCTTTTCATGTGCTAGTTTATCATGCATAGTTAATAGCTCTTTGTGTTTGCTGTGTGCATGGCTACATGTGCAGTGCTAGTGCTGGCTGCTGAAGAGCAGATTTCGAATGAAGCCTTTGGGTATGCACTGAGAGCTCAGCTGCAGATGGGAAGTGCCTTTCCTGTGGAATTTAGATTAAAAGTGACACACGTAACATATCATTCTGTTGTTAAAAAATGTAGATTAGGTTATTATTCGTAAAACAGGTATTGAAAGTTTAAGTATATAATCTTGATTAATTATATCTTTCTTCCTCAAGCTCAGCGTTGTCTGTTTGAAAGCAACTTCATGAAATTTTACAGGAAAAAATTAAGCAGTGTTTTGACCATTAGATGTGAGCCTAGGTTTGAAATATTACTCCATATTATTTCCTGTGAGTTCTCTGTTCATATATGGGGGTGAAATGCCTCTTCTTTTTTTTTTTTTTGAAGTGTGGATGTATCTGTGGATACCTCATCAATCATGCTTAAATTGAATAGCTTTTAAAATAGACATATCCCATCATGTGGTTTGGTGTTTATTTAAACATGTATCCAATCCTACTGTTGTTAATCTGTAAAACTACCATTGGAAGTTATAGCCATCTGATCAAGTAAAGGAGGCCTGGATAAAATCTCATGTAAGGCCTTGAGGAAGTGCATTTCTAAGAGGAATCTTTAGTCCTAATTTTAAATAGTATTCTAGTACCATGTAAGCTTTTAGTTATTTAGCAGTTAAAGTGTTTCCTCCCATTTTGACGGTGAATTGCTGTATCTGTTTAATTTTCTTGGATCATTTCCTGTCCACAAAAGACTTTATCTTAATACTCAGCCTTTCTAGTAAACACTCAATAGATAGGAAGTTATAGTTTCCTAATAGACCACATCCATGTGGAAATCTGTAAACATCCTTTTACATCCTTTTTTTTTGAGGTTTATTCATTAGTAATTCCTGCTTCAGTGCTTGATTTGTGTGACAGCTCGACAAGGCAGTGCTTGTCAAATAGAAACCTTCTCACTCTGTCAACACACCAAACTAAAGCGGTACAGAGAAGGTGTATCAGTTTGAATGCTGAGATATTTTATGTAGCCTAAAAAGCAAACTAATAACCTGACAGGCATCTTGGATGTCCAAAAGAAGAGCTTTGCACAAACACAAAAATTACCTACTGCCCTGGGAATATTTTTTTTCACATTAGCACTTTGGGAAAGGTTAGTATCAGGAGTGGGATAACCTGATGCCCATAGGTGATCTTGATGGGTCCCTTCCAGCTCAGCATACTCTATCATAGAATCATAGAATCACAGAATCGATTGGGTTGGAAAAGATCTTAGAGATCATCAAGTCCAACCCTTGGTCCAACTCCAGTCCGTTTACTAGATCATGGCACTAAGTGCCATTTCTACCACTAACATTATCTATTCTGTAATATCACTAGCAGACAAGCTTAAATACAGTAATTTTTGTGCTGAGCTGGTAGTATTGTCCATAAGGTGATCAGAATTTTTGCCTAGTTTACAGTTTGTTCTTTGTACATTGAAGAATATAGATCTTAACTGATTAGGTCTCTGACCCGCAAAGTTTTGTGCATGACAAGGGGAACTCTGTCCCACTCCACATCAGAAGTGCCAGGAACCTCAGCACAGGGGTAAAAGTCTGGGATAGGGACCCCTTGACTGACCAGCCTGGCTGCTTACTGACCCTGGCATACCTGGTCCTGATCCAGCAGCAAAATGCAGCACCATGAAGCAGCTGAAGGGCTTGTGCTTCCCTTCAGCCACAGCTTCTCTTTGCTGTTGCCTTATCATACTTCCTGGTGAAGAATACAGGAAAGAAAATCCTGACAAAAGCATCTCATCAGTTGAAAATTTCTCTTCGTGGCTTATGGATTGAGAACGAACAGAAATTACCTCAGTCAAGATCAACTTTTTCTGTACCTTTTAGCATAATATCTCATACTTACTTGGTTCAAAAGTTGATATTTCTTTCCAAGACATTCCTTTGTGTTTCCATATATTATATATAAAGATTTCATCATCTGCTTTCTTGTAGTGACTGACTTAATTATAATGGCTCCTAGGAGAGATGCACAAAAGATTCTGCCTGAAGTTGTTTGAATTAAGACGTTAGGGCCTGACAATTGGGCAGGTCTTGATTTCTAATTCCAGAAATTGCACTGCTGATATTCATACTTTTAATTCCTTTTCTGGCTAATTTGGCAAAGCAATGGTGAGGCTATTTTCCCTAAGAAACCTCCAAATCCTGTCAGTTTTGAGGGTGAAATGTGTCTCTTTCTTTTCCCCCATGACTTCTAATCTCACTTAAGAGCCAATAAATAAGTTACATCACCTAAGGTGACCTAAGCATCGGAGGTGGCTGACGTAACCTCTCTGGAGCCCAAAAGCATTGCTCTTGAGGCAGTCACTTGAGTCCCCTCATCTTGGCTCAGAGAATGTGACTATTGCTTCTGCAGCTCTCCTTTTCCATGCTAGCCAAAGAACGAAGGAGTGTGGTCCTTTCATCCTGACTGAATTGAGACTGTAAATTCAGTATGTCTGAGGCCTGAGGAGAACTACTTCCCTTCACCTGCTGAAATAATCTGCTTTTTTAATTATTATTTTTAATGTCTGCGTGTTCTCAAGGAAAACTGACAAGTACATCATCTCTGGTCAGGCCTTACTGTGCTGCTGTAATGCAAACTAAGGAAGATAATTTCTTCAGCCTATATGCCATAAAAACTATCTTTCTGTGGAGAGCTCTCTTGAATCTCAAACCTGTCTGTTTTTCTCTTCTTCCCTTCCTGTTTCTCCTTCACGTTTGTACCCTGTACAAAATATTTGTATTGCTGTATGTCTGCTCTGTATTATTGGATGCTTTGGGAAAAAGCAAGTATCTATTTTACAAAACCTTTTGGACAGCTGGTATAAGGAAGGAAATGGCCTGATTCGTGTATTTGAATTACTGACACAGTCTCCAAATACCTCAGGTTGCCAAGTCAGGAAGTCTTTTCAATGCAAGCAATACTTCAGAGACCTAATTCTTTCAAACAGATAAGCCATGCAGAATCACAGCTATATACTTCTGTGTGACAGGTCTAATGTTATTGATGAGTGAGGAGCTGTGCTGGGTAGACACTGGCTGGAAGCCACTCTATCACTCCCCTCCTCAGCTGGACAAGGGACAGAGAATATAATGAAAAGTTCGTGGGGCAAGATAAGGATAGGGAGAGATAACCCACCAGTTATCATGACAAACAAAGTGACTTAACTTGGGGAAAATCAGTTTAATTTATTACCTATCAAAGGAGAGTAGTATAACGAGAAATTAAAACTTAATCTTAAAACCCTCCCCACCCCCCTCCCCACCCCTTCTTCCTAGGCTTAACTTTACTCCCAATTTTCTCTATGTTCTCCCCTCAGCAGCTTAGGGGGATGGGGAATGGGGTCACTGGTCAATTCTTCACACATTGTCTCTGTTGCTCCTTCCTTCTCAGTGGGAGGACTCCTGACAGTCTACCCCTGATCCAAGGCGGGGTTCCTCCCACAGGAGACAGATCTCCATGAGCTTCTCCAACATGAGTCCTTACGATGGGCTACATTTCTTCACCAACTGCTCCAATGTGGATCCCTTCCACAGGGTGCAGTCCTTCAGAAACAGGCTGCTCCAGCGTGGGTCCCCTACAGGGTCAGAAGTCCTACCAGCAAACGTGCTCCGGTCTGGGCTTCCACAGGGTCACAGGCTCCCTTGGGTTTCCACCTTCTTCTCTTTGAGGTTCTCTGGGGATCTGCTCCACCGTGGACCTACATGGGCTGAAGGGAGACAGCCTGCCTCACCATGGTCTTCACCATGGGCTGCAGGGGATTAGCTGAAATTCTCTGTAATGCTGAGTGTCACGTTGTTTACATTTATCAAGAATTAACATTTTTCTCATGTTTTGCGCTTTCCAAATCAAAAGAAGTATAGCTGATTGGGATTTTTTTTTCCCGGATAGTGTTCCATTTTTATTCCTGCATGAATTAGCAGCTGAAGAAGTCTCCTGTTTCCTAACCTCATTTGGAGCTAGGAAAAAAGAAGCAAATATAAAGTTAGCCCAATTTTGCCCCCGTTTTTTGCTCTGATATTGACAGTTCTACACATCCTAATATGTTCTTTCCTTAAACACCCAATCATGAATGCACTTTTCCATTTACTTCACTGCTATTAAGTCCAAGAAGGGTTGCATAAAGACTGAGAGATCGGTATCCAATAGAGTAAGTTTAAAAAAAAAAAAAGTACCAAAAATTTTATTCATGAGAAGATTCCTTGTGTATTTTCCATCTTGAAAATAAATGACTGCAGCGTGTATTACATGAGCTTATTAAAAATTAACTAACTTCTGATGAATGTGTAGTTGATTTGTATCCTGTGGTACTTAGCAAATGCTCAACACAAAGATGTTACAGGAACCAAGGTCTTGTCCCTACCTGAAAATAAAGTTTAGTAGAACTGGTAGTAAATATGTTTTTTCATGGGCCTATATTAACTGTAAATTGAAGCTGCCATCAGGATGTTCGGTCCTGTGAAGTCCGAGTGGTGTGTTGAAATAGTAATATTCTGTGTAATACTGACTCAAGGTTAAAGATGCTCCTTCCGGTGTGGTGGCATTTACTGTAACTCTTCTGTGCTCAAGTGAGAGACTGGCCTATGAGGTGTCACTCTGTGACCACTTCCAAACACTGAACTGTCTCCTTCCCACACATTGTCACTTGTGCAGAGTTGTCTCTTGGCTATCCATTGGCATAACTGTAGCACTGTTTCAGATGCAGGCAGATGACTTATTTCCTGCAGAAAATCCTACAGCTAAGGGTTTGACTCAATGATCCTTGTGGGTCCCTTCCAAGTCAGCAGTTTCTGTGAATCTGTGATCATTTCTGTAGAGCTGACATCCTACGCACAGCTCTACTACTGACTGTTGAGTAAGTCACGGTAACTGCACATCAGAGTGGACTTGGAGGGGTAGAGGTGAAGAGGAAGCATTGTAATAAAAGCTCTGATCTCATGGCACATGGCCAGTATCTAATCATATATCTTCATCTTCTTCTGGAATGACTGCAGAGCAAGAGATGATGGAAATGAGAGTGGTTTCCTAATTTCCTACAAGAAAATGATTGAATTGCTGAAGAGAATGAATGTGCAAGGACAAATCTGCAGATAAGAGTTAATACTGCCTACTGATTTTTAAACTGTAAGAGGAAACTGGTGAATAAATAGTAAAGATTATCTGTTTCTGTGAAATGTTTCTCACTAGTAAGCGTGAAGGGAGATAGCTGCCATTAACCTCCTGTGTAGGAGCTTGTAACTGATGGTGAAATAACAGTAACCATCTTGAGAATCATGTGGCCTTGAGGAAAGAGATGATTCCTCCGTGTTTCTGGTTCTCCTTCTGCACAGTGGTGCTTTTTGCAGCACTGCTCAAGAATCTGCTCAGGTGTGAAGGAAGAGGGCTGTCTGGTGTGCAGTGCCTTGGCAGCCCAGATCACTGTCCCATACCTGAGATAAGCATTGCAAGGCTTGCCAACTAGGGCACTGCTAGGGACACATACAGTGTGTAATTAATCTGAGAGCATATTAGGTTCTCACTTTGATTGTAAGAATGTGTGTCTTGTGGGATGTTCAGATGGGGGTTTAAGATTTCATTCTTCTCCAACTACCTCTTCCCATACCAGGCTTCCTAAGAAATAAGGATGCTTATGATTTTGATCTCTAACTGTTTATCGGGCACCCGAAGGTAGTGCTGCCACAAAGTGACTTGTGTTTTTTTGGGCTATTTGAGGAAACTGCCTGGAAAAATCCAGCCTCATTCAAATGCTAAGTTGTATGCTTGGGATAACTAATCACTTTTTTAAAAATTAAAATAGTAACTGTCATTTAGAAATCTACTTCTTTAGTTTTTTAGAGCTGTTTTGTATAATCCTTATTTGCATAGACCTTGAAGTGCTTCATAGGGTGAGTATGCTTTGCTAGCTCAGAGTAGAGTCCTACTTTTTAAGTGGGATTTTGTTAGGAGTAGGAGATATTCATAACGTTTCCATTTGAGGCTCTGAGTTAGATTAGACTAGCAATTTTAAATTGTGCAAGTGCTGTTTCCTCAAGATATATAGATTGAATAGTTTTGGGGTTGTTGTTGTGTTTTTAATTCTGCAAACTGAAGCGTTGGGCTTTTATTATCTCATGTAATAGAGGAAAAGCACATGTGTAGAATCCCAAATTATTTGCCCTTTTTCAATAATAGTTTTGAGAGCTGGGCAAACATGTGGACTATGAGATTCTTTGGGTGCTTAATGGAATATTTTTCTTTTTGGGACACTTTTCTGTTTGTAACAATGAGGTGCTTAGGTGATTCCAGTGGGATTTGAGTGTCGGTAGAAATCTCCCATGAAAAAGCAGCACAGTAAAGCTTTTGAAACTGGAAGGCCTTTTCTTTCATGAGATATCTGACCCAACTTATTAAATTGCAGGTAAGAGACCATTGTGTTGCTGAAGTTGTTAGTGTCCTTGGTGAGCCCTGGATTATTTTCCCTCTTTCTCTACTATTCTAGGAATACACTTCTGGGGGAATTGGCAGTAGGCACCTCATAGCCTCCGGAAGGGCAATCAATTTTTGTTCCTCACTGCTCCCTTTATCTCCTGAAGGAATGTTGGTCCCTAGCAGTTTGTCAAGGTCTTTACACTTGCAAGGAAGGAAACGTCTATTTTTTTCTTTCTCAGTGAAAGTTCAATGATTCTTGCAGTTCCTCTGTCTCCGGCACCATGCTCAGGTAATCACTTAAACTCCCCACCTCAAAATAGGTGGGGGGTTGTTTAGTGAGTTGCCATCCCCACTGGTTGCACAAGCCTATTCGAGTATGACCTGACTTTTCTTTGCATGCTCTGCTGAATGTGTTGAGGCTCAGAGGATACTATTTTTGGGTGCATTGAGGAACATATAGTGTGACCACAGAAACAAATAAATGCAGCCACTGACCTTGCTGTTGCCAAGTAATCTTCCTCTCCCAAGCACACATGACTAATCACAGCTACAGAGAAAGGCAAGGAGGTAAGCTCAAACGGAAAGAGAAATCAGACTGACACAGATGTTTCACAATCTGAGGGTTGTGTGGTCACTCATGTAAATCAGGTTACAAGTAAGAAAAGCTTCTGCATTTTGCACGCATGTATAAATCTGATGTCTGCTTGCAACTGTGTTTAGCTGTCTGAATGGGTGTTTCTAATGAAGATTGCGTTCCGAAATATTAATGCAAAATATTTTGAATCCTTCTTGTTTAGTTGCTTGTATATACCACAGACTTTCTCATTTTCTAGTTAAATAAGAAGCATGATCTAGTTATTTTCCCACATTCTCTTTCATGGAAGTAAAACCACAAAGTTGAAGGAACATGTGATTATTCAAAACACTGTTGGCTACCCTGTTAAAGTTGTAGAACTAACGTCAAGGCAGTTTTTAAGGATTTAAACTTATAATGGATTTAAAAGCCAGTTTTCTAAATACCATTTTTGTGATTTATCCCTAAATCTTTTAATAAGTTACCACATTCCTCTTCACAGTTTGTCACAGCTGAGAAAGCTACAAACCATCTTCCCATGTAAAAGCAGAGATGAGAAGGAGTGCACAAATTAAAGGGAAGCCACAAAATTGTTAAACTGCTTTTTATTACCCCGAGGTGAAGTTCTCCTTACTCATTGCCCAGAAGCCTAAAGAATGGAAGAGAAAGTGAAACCAGAGCCTGCCTCCACAGCAACACAGGCTTCCTCTCAAAGCCTCACGCAGTTACAACTGCCTCCACAGAGCAGTAAGCCACTGCTAGCACCGGTCATTTGTGTTTGTACAGGGGACTGGTGGCTGACACATCCGCATTCACCCTTCCAGAGAGGTGTAGTCCAGATGAATGTTCTAGTTACTCTCTGAAACACTTACTCCTCTGAAAAAGCAAGTGGTGGCTTCGTAGCAGGAGTAATTACTTACTTGGAAGAAAATGGTGGCATGAAGCAGATGATGCTGCAAGTTCATCTTCAGAAAACTGCTCGTCAAAGGACTTTTACAAGTCCATGGGGTCTGTCTCCCTGTGTTGCCTGACCAGAGTCTGGGTATTTCTTGCTGGGTGAGGTTCTACCTTATGAGTATTCAAGGCATGTGCACACAGATATCCTAAGATACAGCTGTTGGAGTCTTGGCTGTGAGGTGTGCAGCAGTGGAGGAGGTCTGTAGAAAGTCTCCCCACACCTCCCAGAGAAGAGACTAGATTTAGTGTTTCTAGAACCCAAACACATGAACGTTTTTGACCTGTTGGTTTTCACACCTGCTGCCAGCTGTGCCCTCCTGCCCTGATCCCCACCAGGGGGGCATTGTGCAGGTTGTAGAACAGAAACTATCGGTGGTAAGCTCTTGTGTCACTGTGTGAGAGAGAAGCGTTGGTGGGGATTTTTTTTTCTGGAGATAACTTCCTTCTCGTATCCACTCCTGACCTTCCTCACTGTGCTGGAAATTCCCTCCAGTAACTGGGCAGCATCACCTGGAATTGACATACACATTTCCTTCACCTTCTGTAAAGGACTTAGCTTCTGACACTAATGGGCAGAAGGAGGTACGTTTTTTTCCCCATACCTCTTTCTCCACAGCTTAAGATTTCTTCTGAGGTTCCTATACAGGCATGAATGTTTGATCTGCTATCAACCTGTCCTCTTTAGTTCCTCTCCCACAGTTTGGGTTTTTGTAACTAGACAAAGATGATGCTTTGCATGCTGTTTTCTAAGCACCCTCCAGCAAAAGGAGTCTCTCCCCTCAAAAGACAATGAGGAGAGCTGTCAGGTGGGCAGAAGAGGCTGAGGCTCGGCTACGTGTCTGCAGTCTCTGCTGAGAGCCTCTGGGGTGTGCATGGGACCACAGGTCCTGCTTTCATCTCATATATCAGCCATTTTCTGAGCAATGGTGCTAATGGGCCAGGGGTATTCCCCAGCTGGGCATAGACGGGTGCTCTCTGGCTTCAAAGCTGGAGGGCACTCCCTGGCAGTGAGGGAATCAAGGGGGTCATCTGGAGAAGCACCTGGATTTACTTTTCCAGTATATTGTAGGGTTTGCTTCCTCAGCTCACTGAAGTCTAAGATATAGAGCTACAGCTTTTTAGTGCAATGCGAAAGATCAGTTTTGAGGTTAAAAGAAAAAAACCAGTATAAAAGCCGTCTTCTTTTTTTTTTTTTTTTTCCCATGCTGGTATTCATGTAGTGTGCATTTAATAAAAATCCTCCGCCTGCTAAAGGGAAAAATAGAACTTGTCAACGTTCACCTGTGAAGGCACTTCACTGGCTTACTGAGTGTAAAGGACTAGTAGATAAATTAAGTCATTCAGAGTCTGAAGAGGCTAATATTTCAGTTTGCCCAAAAATCTTGGGCAATTGGTTTGCCCAGAAATATTTTTAAGAAAACTTGAAAGAGTCTAAAGCTTTAAGAAATGTTATTTGCTGTGATTTGTATACACAGATAAGTACAGGAGGCCTGATAGGACTGTCTGTGCAAGATGTGTCAGCTGGAGCCTGGCTGTATTCATCTTCAGTGCCAAGCAACTCTTTGGTCAAACAAACTTTTTATTCATTGAGGTGCAGTTGTTTGCCAGAGCTATTTGCTGTCATGTGTCAGAGGGGCTACAATTAATACATTGTAAAAATTATTTTTTTTTTTTAATGGTGTATGCTATGGAGATGTAATGGAACCCTGCTGGCAGTGCTCTGAGGAGCAGTGCAGGGCCAGGATAAGGATTTGCCAGATCACAGCTGAGCACTTGAAATTCTCCAATCAGCAGGAAGGAAAAAGTGCGCAAGAGAGCCCGTGGGAACTGTATTTTGGTTCAGCAGCGTCCATTAACATTGTCAAACTGCCTGTCTCAAACTGTTAAGACTGATAAACTGCCAGTAATTATCATTTAGAAAATTAGTGGCTGGCAAGACCATCACGCACACCACATGTGTTGGTTGGACTGGTTTGAAATTACTTTGCTTTAAGAAAAAAAAAAAAAAAAAAAAGGAAAGAAAGAAAAATTCCTGAGCCTGCATCTGCTCCAAGAATAGCAATGAGTTTTGACATATGACAGTTGGTGTTGGCAGTAGTTATTTTTGTTGTTCGGGGTAGGCTTGGGAGATACTTTCTTGGAGTGCATCTTGGAGTGCTGTTTACCGTTTGGGTAACAGGGCAATTGAGACCTCTGAATATTTGTAGCAAATCTAAATAAATAGCCGAGGCTAGTGGGATCTCCCTTCCCCTTCATCTCCTTCCTTGCCTATGACACTGGACAGAGAGAATTAAAAATACTGGTTGACAGAAGGAAAACTTTCTTATTCTGCAGTTGATTTCCAGCTGCTATAAAGAAACTGAGTCATTATGGAAGGGCTGAGCAGGGCAGAGCAAAAGCTTAAAAGCAGCTTTGGCTGCACAGCACCATCACTTCATCTCCTCACAATCCTCCCAAACAGCCTGTATGTAGAAACCGTGGCTTGAGGCAGAGCAAATGTGATTTATTTCCTCCCGAAGGAAGCTGAATGCCACCATGACCAAGAGCTAGGGGTGATGTGAACACAACTTATCACATAGACACTGCTGTGAAGGAAGATGGGGTGGTGAAAAGGCCGTGTAGAAGCTTGCATGATGTTTTTCATTCAGGATTTTCGTGATTTGGTCAGTCGTCAATGAATAAGTGCAAAGTCTCTGAGTCAATGATCTGTAAGTCTGAAGGACTCCAAGTCTGAGTTACCAGCACAAGAAAATATCGCTTACATTTTAGTGTGTGTACCTTTCTACTTCTGTTGAGTGCAAGGGTGTAAAAACTTTGGGTGCTCTCTGCTTTTCCCTCTGAGCTGTGGTTCAAGACAGGACTTCTGGAGTGACACAGCCAACCTCTGAAGTTCCTGCTCCCATTCACTCTCCCACTACTGTTTCATAATTTAAACCAAAACATTTTGGAGTGATTGATTTTAAATCTCCATGTTTCCAAGACTCAGCAGTCAGTGCAGTGTAACCAACAGGCAAATCAGTTGAACTGAGGTAGTGAAGAATTGCAGCAGAACAGCCTCTGCATCTGAGATAGGGACAGCTCAGGGTTTATCTTCATCAGCACTTACAGTTTGTTTTGAAACTACACCTTTACAATAGCTCATGCCATGTATCGGCTTAATCTAACCCTTTGTAAAATACAGAGGGAGAATTTTCTCTTTTCAAACAGTATTTCAAGTACTGTGAAACAAGATGCTTGCTTATGACTTGGAGAGTACCAAATGCTATGTCACAAAAATGAAAAAAAAACCTTATTGCATTTCATTATTTCATCTATGTGAACATTTTATCTAGTTCTGTTGATCTAAAATTATAAACAAGCTTACCTTGATACAATCTAATTTTCATTATAGACACCAAATACTATTATGTTGGGCAACAAATTGGCTTAAGATAATTCTGTCTTTACAAAATAAGATTGTAATCAAAAGATTTATAATTTAATAAAGTCTGCTGATATATGTATATCCTATAGCTTTTAGAGCTTCATTTTCAGTTTAGAGTTCCCATTAGTCTAATTTAGGATTATTGGTATAATCATTAGATTTAAGATATGCCTTTTTTTTTTTAACCATTGAAGAGAGCGTGAGATACTGAAAAGAAGCAGTATGAGGGAATCATCTATGAGGGATTTTATTGCAAAGCTGTTGATGGACAAGATTTAGTGACAAGAGTATGCAATGAGAGCCTGTGTTCTGTCTAGAGTTTGGAAAGGGCGGGGGACAGTGAGGATATGTAGGATCCCAACTGGGAAAAGTGAGGTTTTAGTCTGAAGTAATGCCAAAATGTAAACAGTTTCCATAGATCAAAAATACTTTTTTTCTTTCTTTTCTTCTTCTCTAAATCAGTCTAAACTCTAATCTCTAAACACTATATTATTGTTTATTGGCCAGATAGCACTGATCTTGAGTTTTAAAAGCCCAACAGCAGAACTCTCACCAATATGGATGTAGAGAATCAATTGCATCTTATTTGTGGAAGTACTTAAACAGAAGGAATTGGGGGTTTGTCTACATATGCGTGTTTTAGTTTCTGATTTATTCATCTACTTTTTTTGTACTTTGAAACAGTGAATCTTCTCCATTTTGCTTTGTTTTCCAAAACAGCTTTCTGTTTTCACAGAATCATTTAATGGTTTGGGTGGGAAGCAACCTCAAAGGTCATCTATTTCCAACCTTCCTGCTGTAGGCAGGGACACCTTCCACTAGACCACGTTGCTCAGAACCCCATCCAGCCTGACCTTCAATGCTTGATGTGATGGGGGATCCACAACTTCTCTGGGCAACCTGTTCCAGTGCCTCACCACCTCTGAATAAGGAATTTCTTCCTAACATCTCATCTAAACCTACTCTCAGTTTAAAGGTATTCCCATTGTCCTATCACTACATGCCTTTGTAGAAAGTCCCTCTCCAGCTTTATTGTAGCCCCCTTTAGGTACTAGAAGGCTGCGTTAAGGTCTTCTTGGAACCTACTCTTTTCTGGGCTGAACAACCCCAGCTGTCTCAGCCTGTTGTCCTAGGAGAGGTGCCCCAGCCTCCTGATCATCTTCATGGCCCTCCTCTGGATTTGCTTCAACAGGCCCACACCCTTCTTATGCTGGGGACCCCAGAACTGGATGCAGTACTCCAAGTGGAGTCTCACAAGAGCAGATTAGAGGGGGAGAATCACCTCTGTCGACCTGCTGGTCACACTGCTTTTGATGCAGCCCAGGACACGGTTGACTTTCTGGGTTGTGAGCGCATATTGCTCATGTTGAGCTTCTCGTCCACCAACACTTCCAAGTCCTCCTCCTCCAGGCTGCTCTCAATCCATTCTCCATCCAGTCTGCATTTGCTCTTGGGGTTGCCCCAGCTCAGGTGTAAGATCTTGCACTTGGCCTTGATGAACTTCATGAGATTTGCACAGTCCCACCTTCAAGCCTGTCCAGGTCCCTTTGGATGGCATCCCTTCCCTCCAGTGTGTCGACTGCATCACTCAGCTTGGTGGTGTTGGCAGACTTGCTGAGAGTGCAGTCATGTGCCTGCAGTTTGCTCAGCTCCTTGCCTGAGCAAACTTGCAGAAACAATTAATTAAGCTTGGATAGTAAGCAGACTGTAGATCTGGGTCATTTGTAACAAATAGGTGAGATTCTGTGTGATGATTTTGCTAACATGACCAGGTTGTATACACGAATGTGAGTTTCTAGCTGGCTGGCTGTGTGTGATCAGAATTAAAGTACGTATACTTTTATTTCAGAGAATGTATGAAATGTGAGGATACATGCACTTGCTCTGGCTTGGGATATTCTGAAGGGCTGGCTGGGGAGAGACTGGCATTTCTCTGTCCTGGTTTGTCCCTCTGCTTTTTTCAAGGAATTGTAGTCTTCCTTAGATATACTTGGATTAATGTTTGCCTAATAGCCTGTAATTAATTGGCCATGGCACAGGCAGCTCTCTCACCACGACTGTCCAGCCAAGGGGGCTGGGGAAGGCTGCCTGTGAGTGTGCTGGGACTCAAACCATGAGTCCCCTTTTGTGCTAACAGCACAGGAAGACCTTATCTCCAGTATAACTGGAGCCAGCAGGGTGTATGTCAGGGAGCAGCTTCCCTTTCTCCATGCCCCCCTTCACCCATGCTTTCAGAGTAAAGAGAGGGTTTCTCTGCTTAGAAAGCTGCATTTCATGAGGACAGGAACCAAGAGACAGTTTATTTCTATGGAGAGTTGCTATAAATAGCTTGCTCTGTTAGCATAAATTCTTTCACTAAGTGAATCCTACAAATAGGGTTTTGTTCCAAGCCTACAAAATGCTTTGTGTGCCCTTGTTACTTTGTATATGCTGGTGCAGGCATTTCCCCCCACAAAATGAGAGGTAAGCCTCACACTTGCAGGGCAGCACTGTTCTGTTGATGGAGTGAGGGAGTCAGCCTTCATAAGCAGGCCTGCTATAGCTTTAAATTTTTACATCATTGATACCAAAAGGACCGCTGGACATTTTTAAGGCAAGTAGGGCAGGACTCTCTGAAGGCCACACTCACGTTGTTTAAACCTTCAACTAGGCTGCAATGTTTTCTACTGCTCTGCTCTCTTAATGCTTGCAGTCAGCCTGGGTCAGAAGCTGTAGCTACTGCAAGCCTTGAAAGCATTGCAGGGCTTTTAGGAAGCTTGTAATTGCTCCACTGTTAATCCTAGAGTGAGAAAGAACTTGCCCAGGAGGAAAATGTCTTCTGTTACTGCTAGAAGCTCTAGAGACATAAATGATCCCAGATGTATGATATGCATCTGTTGCTCTGCAGCTTTTTAATTTCTTCCTTTTACATAGTCCTAGTACTGGAAGTCCTCTCATAGGGAGAAGATTTTCTGTTTCCATTTAAATATGTTTCTGCATTTGACTATCTGATGCTCAGTCCATGTCTCTTTCCCCTCTTCACATGAAATGGAAGCCATTGAGCTGTTGAAATTTTAACTGAGCTGAAAGATGTGACCCAGAGGTGTCTGCCCAGAAAAGGGAAATGCTTTGGTGTTCAGGCAGTTGATAAAACACACGTGTTTATAAGGAAGCATGCTCTCTCCTACTTTTTGTCCTTTTTTTAAATCCATCTGTCTGCTTGTGGAGAGTACTTGTGGACACTTAACTCCTCAATACATATGTATGACTAGGTCAAATACAATTCTCTTTCTTGATACCCTTTCATGCATGAAATGTGCTTGCTATAGCTTGCTATGGCTCTGTGTCTGCATGAGTGAGTTAAAAGTGGAGTAAGCAGTGGATGGGCATGTGTAACATGGGGAGAGGACGCAGACCAAACACATTGGTTGTCATCCAAGGTGAACACTGCAGTGCACAGGGAGTAGGGCATGTTGATGTGGCAGGTGGCATTTCTGCACAGACTGTCAGCTGCAGGGCCAATGGCTTTGTGGGACTGTCATGATCCCAAATTCCATTGACAATTTGCATTGATTAGCTGATGATGGTGTTTACTGTTGAAATCTTCGCAACTTGCCCTTGCAGTGGCTCACAGATTGTGCAATGGTTTTTGGGGGGGAAATTAGCTGGTTCTCAAAAAGAAAAAAAGAAGTCTTATCTCTTTGTGACTCTCAGGCATGCATCCCTCTTTTTCTCCGTAGGATTGTTATGGATATGTACTTCCAGAGATTGTACCATCAGCCTGTACCATTCACATATTTTGTAGAGTTCATAATCAAATGTGTTTGTGGCTGAAAGTGGTACACGTGCTGTTCTGAATGCTCTTTCTCAGATGTCTCCTGCTTCTGGTAACCCACATTCTGCAGCTGGAGGCTGCGCTCCAGGCACCGCATGAATGGTGCGTCTTGTGTTTCACCGAGGCAGAGTGAACTCGATTCTAGGTCAAAACCAAATGTGACATTTCCTAAATGCACGAGTCCAAACTAGTTACAGCACTAAAAAGCGGAGCCTGTGAGTGCTCTCTGTGTGTTATTTCTCAGCAATTTATCGTCTATTTTACTAGAGATGGGAGGGAGGTTGAATGTGCTTTTATTATCCTAATTACACCTGGAAAACTGAGAGTAGGGAGAAAATAAACCACTGTCACCTCATCACACAGGGGTGCTAAAGACTTACCCTTACAGTACCAAAAATCCACTTTTGTTGTTCCAGAGTGAGAGTATCTAGTTTACAAACAGTGGCCTAGATAACACCTGCCAGCACAGCTCCTCAAATCTACAGCCTGCTTCTCCCTGCTCCACTCTTCTTCCCCACAGTCCTCGCAGGCACAGCGAGAGCAGGCAGTGACCCAGATGCACTGCTCTGAAAGTGCCATTTGTTTCCAGCACTCAGCATGCTGGCAGATTTGACACATGGCTACACACGCATCCATCACTGGACCAAAATACACATCTCCAGTACTGTGAGGGGGGTTGTATCAGATAAGCCACTGCTGATAGGGCCAGTAGCTGCTTGGATATCTTGTGAGGTGTGTGCCAGTGTGGGTGCGTGGGACACCCGCCCTCCGATTTGCCTGTTGGTTATGGGATTTGTTGAGCTGCACGATGCAGTGCTGGTTACAAAAATTGTTAAATTTTTTTTGACTGCTTAAACTTCTCAAGGGGTTAACAGGCAAGCATTTTGCTACTATGTGCTTTGTTACCAGTCATGCTAAGAAAAAGAAAGGAGAAAGGCCTTTTTCCACTTCATTTTTTGTCAGGGAGTGCAGGACTGTGTTCTTTCTCTTCTCCTGTTCTTCTGCCTACAACTTTGTCTCTAATTTCTTTGCCACAGACAGAGCTATTACATATATGTATGCAAATATGTATTTATGCAAATACATATATAAAATCATCAGAGTCATAGGTATGTAGATATATAAGATTGTTAAGACTGGAACATAAAACTAGTCCTCTCTCCCCTCATCTAACCTAGAACCTCAATTAGTCTTTCTTCACTTCTTTGTAGATACCAAGCCATAAGTCTCATTCAACATGACTAAATAGATATCCATTGACACATCACTTCCTCTCTCCACCTGCAGCTCTCCACTATCTCATGCCTCTGTTGCCATGGACAACACCAGTGTCCCTCAGCCAGGCCAAAATCTGTCCATCTCTCAGTTCTCTATGTCTTGACTCTGAGATCAGCAGATTCTTGCTGCATACTGTCTCTTAATAAATGCCCTGTGTTATCCAGATTACACAGTTGAAATCCAGACCACACAGTTGAAATTCACATCTAAGCACTCATTTGATGTCTTAAATTACTGCAACATCACTTTCTCTGGCCTCTTCAAATTATAATTCTGTCTGTTCAGAATGTCTTTACAAAAAGGAATTTGTCCCGTTTCCTCATTTTTCAGGTGTAACCTCCCCTGTGTGTTCCTCTACTGATTTCTTTATCACTCAGCATCAGGTACCTATCTATATCACCAAAGCCCCTCACTCCCCCTCTACTTCCCATCTGTCAGCCAGCTCCGAGGGCATTTTTCTCCTCCAGCCACCTGTGATGCCTGTCTCATCCAGTGCACATGAATTGCCTTCTAACAAGTAGTTATGGATTTTTTACTGACCTAACCCACCCCATTAATGTTGGCAGGGCTACTTTTTTCTTGTCCTTTACATTTCTCCTTTAAAATACGCTTTTCTTCTTTTTTTTTTTTTTTCCTTTTTTTTTTTCTGGGATGCAGGCAATGCAGAGCAGCTCACGACCCATGTTTCACTTTCAGAGTGTGGCACTTGTACAAGTAGTAAGCACTCATTGTAGTAATTTTAGACCTTATTGAGATTAAGGCCTTAACCAACATCTTCTGTCATTGCAGGCTTTTAAAAATAGGCTCAACATGCATGGTAATAGCAGCACCGTAACCATGGCAATGCAAGGAAGGCAGGGTTCGCAGGCAGGGATCTCTTACCAGACCAACTGGCATGTCTGAGGGCTGGACCAGGGTGACACGGGGATGATGTTTCGGGCTCATGAAGGGACTCTGAGCCCCAAAGCATATCTGTTTTTCCCCAACTCGGTCAAGTGGCCTAATAAAAAGAATAACATAAGTGTAGTTGATCCTGCCTTGAGCAGGGAAGCTGCCTAGATGGTCAATCAAGGTCCCTTTTAGTCCTGTGGCTCTGTTTTAATAGAGAGAGCTGACTTTTTGCTTTTTGTGTGCGGTGCGTTTGAGCATATGCTGATCCTCTGCTGATACCAACAGAAGGCCTCTGAATATCAAGAAACCAGAATATCCTCATTAAGGATCTTCTTGGAGTATGTGAGAGCAATATATCGCTCTTTTGGGTGAAGACTGACTTTGTGCAGCAATAAAACATCAATATTAAAAAGGAAACCAATGACACTTCTGAAACATGTCTGAGACAGAAGTCCAGATGCTGTTTGGGGATATAGGCCCTTAAGCTTTCATGTCTCTGCTACTCTTTTTAAAGCTGCAGCTGCATAGTTGGGAGTGTAGAAGGGGGCATAGCAGGAGAAAAACCAGATTTTTTTAGCCTCATTTCCTGAGGAAGTGCGGGTTAGGCTGTTAACTCGGTGTGTTTGCACTCCAGTCCTTCTCTTTATAACTTTGCAGGCTGTCTCCAACCGGGGAGGGGCCTTTGGGGGCAACATTGGATTTCCTGGTTTTTTCTCCTATCCATTAGCTGCTGTGAGGAGATGGGCTGGATGTGAGGGCAGCAAGGGCAGGGTGCCACAGGCATCCCCAGAGCAGTCAGCCAGCAGACCTTGCACAGCAAATGTGACTGGGTACCAGGCATCTGGGGCTATGGGAGAGCCAGGATGCACTCTGGGAGGGACTCTCTTTGTAAATTTAGCATTACAAGCCCAAATGAGCTGGAAATCCAGTTTCATTAGTTCCACTGATCAGGCATTTGCTTAATCTTGAAAAACAAAAGACAAAAATAGTAAGGGAGTCATACTGAATAATAATGACATTTTAAATCCATAGAATATTTCAGCAAAATAAACGCTTTTGTGTGGCTTTTGCATTGCAAAGAGATTTATATTAATGTAGCACAATCCTGGAATTACATGAACCTCATGTTTATTCTGGTTCACACTGGGACACTTGCTTTCTAAGGGGAGACCTGATGTTTCTAAGGGCAATGTGAAAGTGTAAAGATTTGATCTTGGGCTTGAGGCATTATGTCAGTGCAAAATCTTTTCATCCATACTTCTGGTACTTCCTTAGTACTTCTGTTGCCCTGAGCACTGAATTTCCTGTTTCCCACTGTGGAAGAGACTTTTTTGGAAGCCACTAGAGAGCAGGGTTGGTTGTTTGGGGTTTTTTTGAAAGTAAATTGTCAAAATACAGTAACTTTTTGTGATTGTTCCTTTTATTTATTTATTTCCTGAATATAGAAACCAACAACATGAAATCTCATAATTAAAGTAAGTAAATAAATAATCAATTAACTAGTATGAGGGACAGCCCTCTCTTTTTTTTTATTCCCTCCCCACTTTTCCTCAGCCTATAGGTGATTTTTCCTAGGTTTGGCAAAGATGCTTCTGAGATTTAAAGTTTATATTTCCTTCCATTTTGTCTTGTGTGACAAGGAAGGACCTTATTTATTTGCTTTACTTGTCTCACTAGAAAAAAAAATAAACCAGAAAGTCAAGTTTTTTGTTCTTCTATTTACAGTAGTCTTGTTTATTTGAAACTTCCAGAAAGAGATAAAAACAGCTTAAGAAAAATGCTCTCCAGAGTAATCCTTTAAAGAGCAGCAAACAAATAGTGCAGATTGGTCCTAAAGGCTGTGCTTCCTTTCTGGAGAGGGAGGGAGGTGGAGAGAGAGGATGTTTTCGTTTTAGCTTTGCTCTAATCATCCGATCTGGGATTTGATAAACTCCACAAGTCTGAAACTGCTGCCTCCTCCTGTCTTCCCCCTTCCTGCCTCTCAGAAGATTAAAGTGAACATGGCAAAAAAGGAAACAGTTTATTTTCAGCTTGTTGTAGTTAATAATTAGTTTACAGTGCAGCATTCTCATTGTTTGTGTTCTAATCCTGTTGCTATATCCTTTTCTTACACTGTTTACTTTTCACTTCATAGGCATTCTTTTTACAGAAATACGTTTACCAATAGTTCATTCTTGCACTGTTTCATCCTCTTTTCAACATTTTAATATTTCAAATTGGGGAAATGTGACCACATGTAGGTGGCGTAGCTTCTGCAAAGACACGCCTTGCCAGCCCCCGCAGTCCCCCAGCTTGTGGGGTGCAATTGCAGACTGTGTCGTGCTTTCTTTTCACTCTGACCATGTGTCGTGCTTTCTTTTCACTCTGACCATTTGGAATTACGGTAGTTAGGAAAACCAAATGTACACACTGTGGAGCGATCAATTCATTAATGTATTACATGTAGAAGATATAAATGTTATTTGAGACACTCAAAATTAGCTAAATCTCTGTATTGACTGAATTACAAGAAGTCCTTAGCAATACACCATTCCCTCTTCACCCTCAGTTTGTCCGAAGAGGATGTGTCCTGGGTTCTTTAAACCTTAGAGGCCTGGAAGTAAATTTGCTAGGGCTTGAGACCATTTCTTCCTATGTGTGTATTTTTTATGATTTCTTGTACAATGGTAATGGCTGACATTATGGGTACTATATTATTGCTGAATTAGCATATATATTCTATATGTACTCCATATGTATGTGTTCATTTTCATTGTATGTCATGGATATAATGTCCTTAATTAAAATCTTGCACATTGATCAAAGTGCAAAAATATTTATTGCATAAGTAAGAATCTCTCTTAAGGGGGAGGGAGAAAATTGTTTATAATAACAATTGTTTACAAAAGCAAATTTTTGTATATAAAAAAACTACATTTGCCTTGCAATGGAATTCTAAATGGCCTTTACTGCCTCTCCAGAAGGTTTGTAAATACACTGCTAAGCCAGTTTCTGCTAAAGGTCCTGCTTCCAGGCCAATTCTGTATCTTCAGAAGAAAAATGTTTTCTTCTTTGAGAGGCACTGCAAAATCAATTATTAAAACAGAGGCTTCTGAAACCTTACATTATGCATGCTTTTTTTCCCTTTGCTGTCTTTTTTAACTTTCAGAATTATGTGAGTGCTTATTGCTGGCCATAGAAGTGTTTCACTGATGCCACTGGGGTATTGGGCAGGTAAAGATGTGCAAGTTGTGGGTGTGGAAGAGGGTCACAGCGCTGGCTCTAGCCACCAGCTCCCTGCCTCACTATCTGCTCATGCCCTCTCTCAGCTCCAGGGGTGCCCAGCAGCATCTCTAGGAGCCAGCTCAGAGAGTATGGGCTCCATTCATTTATTTTTTAAAAAACTGTTTGGGGCATAGTACTTCTCATTTTTCTGCAAAGAGGAATGCAAGCACTCTTCCTGCAATTAATGAAGTAATTTTTCTACTATTTTGAGAACTAAAGTACGTTGGTACAATCACATGTTCCTCACATGTGAGTAACATTCTCGATCTGAGTGCATACTTGGTATTGAGCTTGCTAATAGCTTTCCCTATGGATTGCTCAGCCCTCGTGATTGCCAACAGTCACCTGACACAGGGACAGGCAGTTCCAGCGGGGAGACTGAGGTGTGCAGAACACATGCTGGCTTTCAGCTCACACACTTCCTTCTCTCCCCTGCAGTGCGAGTGGCCTGGGATGCCACAGGTTGTGGGTTCTTCTCAGAACAAAAAGGCAGGATTTAGGAATGGGCCGTGAGTGCTGTCACGATTGCCTTTCTGTCACCAATGCACTCACCATGTTGTGCTCCACTTGGTCACCATAACCACCAGCTGTCCCACCAAGGGTTTCTTAATGCTGTTGGCATGTTCTGTTTCGTTGCATTTGCCTCTGCTACCTCTCTGTACACATTCACACATTCTACCTGTATTGGCTCTTTCCATGCAGGAGTGCTTGGTTAGATGGTGCCATGTTTTCAGATGCTAGCTTCTTTATGCTTTCAGCTCTCTACTGTGTTACAAAGGAAGTTGAAGCCTTGTAAAGGAGCTTTTGTTTAGTTTATCCAGCTTGAAAGTTGAGACAGGAAAAAGGTACTAGTATCACCAATACTGAGCTGTCAATATCAAGGGACTTACACTGCCTGTAGGAGGGAAGCATCCTGGGGTGAAGGAGAGCAAGCAGCCCGCTTCAGCAGCCACAGGACATGTGGACCAGCTGACAGCAGCATGTCTGTTAAAGATAAGTCAATATAGATTGAATTGTCACGGAAAAAAACACTGCCACAGTTCAGCTTATGATCTTTAACACAGTTTGTGGGTTTCTTTCACTTCATAGCTCCATTTTATAAAAGCAGAAAAAAGTTCAGGGAAAGCCTCTGTATTTTCCTGATGTTCTTCTCCCAAGTTTCCTAAGATTTGTTGCCACTGCAACAGTGACTTTGCATCTATATTCCTTCTGCTCCAAATGGAAGGGGCAGCAGTTTGAAAGGTGTATTTTTAGACAGCAATGAGTTTGATGGTGCAGACGAATATTCTTGTTTTGAAACTACTAATCTATTTTTGGACTAATTTTTAGAGAGGAACGTAGTTATCCTTATTTACATTCTGCTTGTGCATGAAACTTTCAAGTAACTCTTTTAGAAATCCAGTGACTTTCACATGAAAAAATGCAGGGTGCCTGTCCCATAGCTGCTGTCCTCTTCTCAAGTTTTGGCACTGTTGCATGGGAGGACAAGCCACCAGAGAACAGCAGTGTTTAGTCTTAGTTTGAGTCTTCTAATGGTGTTGCTGTTTGGGTTTTTTTTCCGTTACTGTTTTCCAGGGTTATGCCTGGACTTGTTGCAAGAGTTGCTTTTGGTGGAAGCTCCTTCTTTCTGCCCTCGGCTGCCTTCCCCCAGCTCTCTTCCCCAAACCCATTGATGACCAGGCTTTTTCATATCGTGTGCCAGCTATCTGGGACCCTCACTTAGAAAGGGGTAGTTTCAGGCCAACAGGGGGGCTTTTGTCTCTGTCTAAGAGCAAGCCTATAAGCTTCCCTTAAACCTTAAATGTTTTATTGTTAGAAAGCTTTAGAATGTTCACGGGATAAGGGGTCTTTATATGTAATCTGGCATTGCACAGTAAAGATGACTTTATGTAAGTTAAGATGTGCAGTTCCTTTATAAACTGGCCGTATAAAATCAGCATGCAGGAGATTGTTTTTCTTCTTCTGTTCAATGTTGCTTTCAGAAGGCTTTTTTTGGTTTTGGTTGGTTGGGGAGGATTTTTTGTTTTTGGTTTTAGTAAGATTACAAATCTTAGGTGGTGGGAATAGGTGGAAAACACTTCATGCACCCTATTAAAAACTGAACAAATACACCTCCATACATTTGTTCAAACACCAATGTCAGCAGTGTCCTGGGTAACAGAGTCCTCAGCCTGTCTAAAAAGGGTGACTCAAGACTGTTAAAGTGGGGCCATAGTAACTCACTAGTGAAAAGTACCTTCTAGACCAATTCATGGCCCAAAATCTATGTAGTATGATGTATTGTAACATAAGCATGACATTAGACAGGCTATTGCTCTGCAGACCAACCAACACTTTACAAAGTGGATCCAGCTTATTTACAAGTTACACATGCTGATCCAGCCATGTTCATTTGTAAACTGTTCTCCAGCACAAAAAACTTGATCTTCCCAGTTTTTGCCAAATAAAATAGCAGCCCAAGCACCAGGAATGCCTGCTTCTTCTTGAGGTTTGAAAAAACAGCAGCAGAAGCATGTTACTAATATAAAACTGACAGATGTTTATAGTTATGTAGATACTCTTCTGTGTTTGAGTATCACAAACTAAATTGCATCTACTGGCATTTGAAAAGTATGTAAGGCCACTTGTGACTTCAACCAGCCACTTCCTCCAGCGGGGTGAATCTCGTATGAGCTGCAACATGTACCAAACCAGAATACTGTGTGTGGCTGTTTTTATGCTTTCATACATGTTAATATCTGTTTTAAAGGGTGGATGAATTGTCACTGAACAATTTTTTGCTTCAATTAATAATCAAGAGTTTTGCAGGTTCACATCTAGGATTGTTCACAGTGCCCTTAATGCAAAGATCCTTGAAGTTGGTTCATGCTAATGCATTTGGGAGTGCAGGCTTGAGGAAAAATGAATTACCATGTCTGTTGTCAGTGATTTCTCTTTAGCCAGGAGTAATAAACATAATTCTGATCACAGAATGAACTGACAAAAACATATCTGAAAGCTGATGAGGCAAAGCAGAGGTTGTCTCATGAAGCAGACAATGTCATGAAACTGAAAATGCAAATGATGTGTAGTTATGCTACTCGCCACATTCTGTTTCACAAAATACTTCTTTCTTTACAAAAAGAAAGTAATTTTTATACAAGGCTACATAAATTCACTGCTGGTATATATGTAACACTGGAAGGGGGATATGTGTTTTTGGTAAAAGATGAAAATTTGTTGAAGCTCCTGCTGCCTACAGGAAAAGGCTGTTCCTAGCAGATAACTGATTATCTCCCAAGATTGTTTTGTTTTTCTTTAATGTTTCAAATCAAGTCTCTCTGAGATTGAGCTCAACTTTCAGTGTGTGTTGGTGTGCTAAGGATTTTCTGTATCTTACCATTTAGGAGGAGATGCTTGGACAGCTTTCATTTGGACACTGCTTCTGTATCGGCAGTGATGTGTGTGTCACAGTTGGGGTGACTGTTATAAATGTTTTGGACTGGGATGGGTAGAAATTCCAGCTTCTTATAGGAGGCTGATGTTGCTTATTCAATTGCTTATACTTTAAAACAGCTTCATTTTGTATTTGATTTTATATGGCAAGCAGAACGGGAGTTTTTTATCAGAAAAGATTTTAACATTTTCCTTCACCTGCAACTTCCCTTCCTTCCCCTGGCTGGGGTAACAAATAAATCCAAACATATACCATAAGCCATTCAGTTGGTGCCAGCTACCTGTTGGACATTAAGGTATACCTTTGTACACTTAAAACCAGGTCTTCATAACCAAAGCAAATCAAAATAGTTTATGGTAAATGTCTCTGTTAGAACAACTATTTGTGAAAACAGACATCCATAAGAAGGTCACCTTTCACAAAATAGTCACATGGCTGCTTCCAGACTTTAATTTTCCCAAGCACAGAAACTTGGGAAGCCAAGCATTCATTTTTAGTAATTCTGGCCAGACAAACCTTTTGTCACCTGTTCTATTTATTATACTAATTGTAAAAGAAGCCTATGTTGGTGTGCCGTGAAGCCCGTGTTCATTTATTTTGCATCTACTGTGCTGTACTTTTCAAAGCTATGCTTTTCCAAAGCTCTTCTGTAAAGTGCTGGTCAGACTTCAGAGATATGTAACATGATCCAAAGCCTTCAAAAAAAAAAAAATTTTCCTTCTACATCCTTAGGTAGAATGAAAATCATTACGTCTAAAACTGAGTTCTGTACAGGCCCCAGCTGAATACAGAGAAAGAGTGAATAATCTTTGGTTTGCTCTGCAAGCCAGGTCCAGCCCTTGCCCTTAATTATGCAGCAAAGAGTTTCCCTTCCCTTCTCCCTCCCTGCCGTTCCACCTTCAAACTTCTCATCTCCATTGTAGCCAAACAGGGCACATTTTGCACCATCTTCTAGAATCAAGCCAAAGACATTCCCTGAAAACTTCCAAGCTTTCTACCCCCAAAATTCTAAAGATATTGCAAGGCTAGGGGCATGGCAAATTTTGTCTCTGCCTCGGATTTAAGTAGACACCCCTTGCTAGTTTTTGTCATACATGATCTCAGTGGAAGGCCTGGACTAGACTCCTTTGGCATGTATTAAAGTAGCTGCCTGCAATCCTGTACTGTAACAGTGGAATTGCGCTGTAGGTTGAAACGAGCACCACAGCCAAATAAGTGGACCTGCCATAATTTCCGTCCTTTCCATCCTTTTACCCTAGAACCAGCATAGGCTTCTTTTTTCTTTTCTTTTCTTTCTTTCTTTTTTTTTTCTTTATGTTTTGTTATTGTTGTTTGGGTGGGATTTTTTGTTTTTTTACTTATTTGCAAACTGGACTGAAGAATTCCTCCAGTTGATTTCAATCCTGGTTGCTGCACAGGCATTTGTGCAGGGCTGAGGGAAGGAGGAAGCACTGCTGGGGCTGCCTCCAGAAGTTCCACACCAGTGCTGGTCGGGGGTTCAGCCCCTTTTGGCAGTGGTGCCAGCCCCTGTCTCAAGTATTCATGGGACCAGCAGCATGGAGTACAGAGTTTCCCTTATTTGTCACTTCTCTGAGGAAATTATTAAACGAGTCTCTTGGTGTAGAAGAAAATAATGAGCTAATCCGGAGTCGAGATGCCGTTGGATTGTTTTGGACCTGGCTCATTTCTTAAGCCTCTAACTTTTCTGCATGCAGATGTTATCCAATTAGTTTGGAGGCAGAAGTAGAGTTTCTTAACTTGATTTTTTCTTTCCAGGCCAAATGCCTGCAAGCTAGGGAGGGAAGTGGATGGCACTAGAATAATAACCACCTTCCCTCAGTTTGAGCAAAGCAATTAAGACCCATCTTTTTTTCAGTGTTTTCACAAATTCTGCCAAGCTATACAAAAGGTGATGGGGGAGGAGGGGTGTTCATTTTTTCTCTTTCTTCCTTGATATGCTCAGGTTTTTTCTCAACCACTAAACAAAGAAAGCAAGCAGAGAAGAAGGCGCTTTGGTTTGTACTTTCCTGATAAAAAGTGTGTTCCTAAAATCTGTCTCAACAGCCTCTTCTGATTTGTAATGATTCTTTTTTTATCCTTGAACCTGAACCCTCCACCCAAATGGAGTCTCAGCTTTATGATATCAGATGTCTTCTTGCTAATCAGGATTTGGAGCAATGTGATCCAATTGCCATATTTTAGAGGAATATTTATTTGTTTATTCCTTAATAGAAATTCTATTTTCATAACTCCTCATTTAAAGCTGACCAGTAGAAGCAATTTGACCTAAGAAGCTATTCCCCTTTCCTTTCCTGTTTAAGCTTACAGCATCCTTCAAGAGAGGTGCTGGTGCAAAGATTTGCTGTTTCTGCATCTGAGACAGGTTTTCACGATCAGTAATGCAAGGCTCCGAGTCATCTGTGTGTAGCTGTAAAGTTACTCATCCAGCAGTAATTTCGCAGATGCCTCCCTTGTGGAAAGTTCAGCCGTGTACCTGGGGGAAAATGGGACTTTAAAGCAGTTCAAATTCAGTCTGGCTCCACTGGTGTGGACACCTGGGCACTTGAAAGCGTGTCCTCCATTTGCTACACAGTTACCACTCCCAAATGTGGACACGGCAGAATCCTTACTCCTCTGTCTTCTAGGAGTTTACAAACTAAACGTTTTAACATCATTGTTAGTCTGTGCTTCACGAGTTGTTCATTCAAAGATTTTGCCTCAAGGAAAAATAAGGCATAGCTGTCATTTGAAATTTACTCAGGGTTGGCGAAATGATGGCATTTGTCACTTTTGTTTTCTGTCTTCTTCAAACAGGCCCTAGTGTGTGTCAAACTGGATATTGTGTTGACTTCCTTCTTCTCCCTCTTTGTTCTTCTAGAGAATGCCGAGTAATTAATATAGTCTAAAAATGTAGTGTGGCACAACCCCTTTTTTTTTATTTTTTGTGGTTTTCAAGCAAAGAGGCTGTCAAGAACCTACGTGCACCAAATTTCAAAAACAGTTTGTTAAAATCACTAAGAGATACTGGATTGACCCTTTTTTTTAGGGTTGGATCTAAAATAATTGTCACACTTGCTGTGTGCTCTTGCACGTTTCATGTCGTTGACCTTGTCTCCCTGAAGTCTGAATAGCCATCGTGTCAGTGACAGTGATGTGTCTGAGCAGACTGAGGGAGTCCTGCAATTATTTTAATATTTTGCATAATACCAGTAGAATTCAATAATTAGTTGTGAAGGTTCAAATCCAATTACCTCCTTCCCTAAAACAGGAAAAATAGTGCAAGTTGGTGATAGATGTTAGCAGAGTGAGAAAAAAGTGTAACATAATTTGTGGTGTTCCGGTCACTAATTATTTCTTTTCCCTTCTCTCTTATTTTACAGGGTATGTTTTCGGGCCATTTTTGAGGAAATGTGGTGAATGTAAACTTACTCTCTTTTGGGGGGGAAATTTTGGTAAGTGTTTCTGTCTTGATCAATTTTGGTTTTCAAAAAGAACTTCAGAAAGTTTTATGTTTTAGCTTTTTTCAGTTTTATGGTTTTTTTCAGCTGACAGGAGATACAGAGATATAGTTGGTTATATAGTTGATATGTGGTTTTTTTCTTCCTCTGGTATGGAGACTTGCAGTATGAGAAGCATTGACAGAGAACAGCATGCTGGGCCCCAGGGCGAGGAATGGGTTTTCATTTGCTCCAGTGGCATCTGCTTTTGTGTTTTTAGCTGTTCCATTCTATTGAAGAGTGGTTGAGCTAAAACCTAGAGTAGAAGGAATAAAAAGTTCTAATTTAAAATCAAGGGGTAAAAAAAAAAAAGCATCCCAGTTGTATGGAAGATCAAGAGCAAAAGTAATGCAGAGGGAGTACATACCTCCCAAAGTGAAGGCGGTGTCCAATCAGTCTAAAATCTTCCCTTCCGTTCCCAGGTTGTCTGACTGGCACACTTGCTGTATGGAACTAGGATGGTTTGCTGATGTCTGAGAGATAGCTAGTGCTAAAGATAGTTAATGCTCCTGTATACTGTACCAGTATTTTCTATTCCTCCTTTACACACCATGTGACAAGCTTTGCTGCTTGTCTGGCTGTATTGTATGCAACACTTCCAGAGGCATCCGCTTCCAACAGACTTCCAGTCCTACATTGCTATGGGAATATGGCACATCATGGGTGATGTGTCTGTGCTGCTGAGCTGCACTACTCTCGTAGAAGGAGACAGAGAAGAACAGGAGGTAATTAGTGACATGCCCCAACTAGAGGGAAGTAATTCAGAGAAAACTCTTTCAACCTGCAAAAAAAGGCAGCAGATCTGGAGCAGTTTGTAGGCTCATCTTGCTTTTCCCTCTAGGAAACCATCAATGTATACAATTCTGGCTAGTACCAATCAATTACCATTACCCTTGGGAAAAAAACATGCCAGCAGAAGACTGTCCTTCCTTTCCCTTGGCCAAGCAGGGTATTGGACTGGTGTCTTTTCTTCAGGCAGAATGTGCAGATTGTAGATGAAAACTGACTTATTCTCCACTGGCAGAAGACTTCAGAATCGGATAGCCTCCAGGGTAGAAAACTAAAAATCAAAAACTGGCTCTGTGAGAACACTTGTTCTTTTCTGCCATTTAAAAAAACCCAGATGTTGTTACATCATACAGAAAGATCTGGATTAGCTAGCAGATGTTTTAAGTGTCCTTCTGCAAAGTGTATACTCTCAGAGATAAGGTAAGAAAAGATAAGATAGTCAAGATCAGAATTTTACAAAGAAGCTGGCCAAGCAGAAGAAGTCTTTCACAGTTGTACTTGGCTAAATCCTACTGCAGCTTATTCTTTTAAACAGTTTTCTCTCTTTGGGTCAGCTTTTCTGACAATTGTTCGTGTTGTAAATTTGTACCTATATCCATATACTGAGAAATACAAAGAACAATTATTTAACTAGAATTTAATTGTAAGGCCAAAGATGAGCCCCAGGCCAGAGCATGAGTTCATTAGTCCATGAGATTTTGTGGTGACTTTGATTACTACAAAAGAGGATAGGATCTATATCTAGTATTCTTTTGGGTGGTAGTAATGATAGTTTCACCCTAAAAGTTGTCCAGTGTCCTTACAGATCAGCTGATCTTTGTGTGGGGTGTGACAAAGCTATGGTGCTCACAGGTGGAGGAGAGCCATAATTAAGAAATAGTGATACCGTGTAACACCAAGGAAAAAAGGTTATCAGCAGACCTGGTAGTCAGATGGTTGCGTTCTAATTTCCCTTCAAAGATGCATCAGCTCAGACCAGCCTACTCTCCATGGCTGACCTTTATGGAAGAGCATAGCCAAGAACAGCAAGAGGAAAGAGATGAAAAAGCATGTTTCTTAGAATCATAGAATAATTCTGGTTGGAATAAACTGCCAAGAACAAGCTGTCGTCTTGTCCAAACCACCACTTGAAACAGGTCCTATTAGGTCAGGTTGCTCAGGGCCTTGATTTTCAAAATTCAGCTGGCTGGAAACTCTACAGCCCCCCTGGGCATCTGTTCTGTCTGACCATCTTCAGCATGAAAAAAGTGCTTCCTTATTGCTGCTTGTTGTTGCTCACTGTTGATCAGTGCAAACTTTGGATCTTCTCTGCCTCTGAGAGAGAAGTCTTGAAGAAGACCTCAAAATCAGGAAAGTTGTTTCTTGTGGCTCCAAGGAAATTTGGTGCCACGCAGATGCAGTAAACTTACTAGTGGGAAAAAAACTCCCCATCTGGCTCACAGAGGTTCTACTTGGGTGATGTTTCTCAACCTATAGGTGAAGTTCAGACTTGAAGAGCATGGCTGCTTGACTTGGTTTAATCTTGAAACTTGAAAGAAGGTTAGCTGACAAACTGATGAAATCAATGAAAAGAGGCACTTCTCACTGTTGGATTATAAACATTCTTTAATTTCTTCAAGCCAGTCTGGAGCAGTTTGTACCACTCCATGCTCCAGGATTTTGCTCTAGAATTTGTTTTCCTGAAGCCATTATATTACATAAACAGACTCTTCAAGTTTTGTTTGTTTTTGCCAATATTCTTTTCACTCTTCCCACTTCAAACTGTTTGCAATCTTTTATTTTGAGGTAGAATAATCATGAGACCTTGACTTTCTCATCTGTAAGGATCTCTGATGCCACTATATGGTTGCCTATGGCATTCCAAATTCCCAGGGAGTTTAAAAATAATTGCAGAAAATATAAAACAAGGAAACAGTTTTGCCCAGTCTCTGTCCCTAACCCGCTGAATCTGAGAAGTACTGGACAACAAGAGAACGTTTTGAATTTATCTTGACGTAGCAGCTGAGCTCAGAGGCTCAGCACTTATTTATTCGCCTTGTACCAAAGTCCTAGAAAAGGTCATGTAGCCTCTAGATCAAAAATTCATAATGGATTTAGGAGCTGATTAGAGAAGTATACTTGAATGTTGGGAGGGGAATCTTGGCTGAATTTAAAACTTCCTCAGCTAAGCTGGTGGCAGTGTGATAAGACCCCTCATTCGATGAGATTTCTGTAAAGGAGCATCGTAGATTTCAGAGCAGATATTCATGTGGCACTGTAAGTCTTGCACTGACCATAGCACACAGCAGGCGGTCACAGAATGGCCGCCCCTTCACATCAAATACTTACACAGCTGCAAGGAGTAACAAGAAACATGACTGATGTAGGACAGAAAACCTTGGAGTGATCCGTGTTTTATTTTTTCTGCCTAGTCAGACTGCTCTTTGCCAGTCCACACTCCCCTTGAGACTCTTGCTTTTTATACTTCTAAGCGTGACTTATGCTGTACAATTTGGTGTTCTGTCCCTCTCTATGAAGACCCTGTAGCTGGTTACAGCCATCAAGATCAGAGGAGGATAAAGCTGTGAAGTGAATAGAGGGACTGCTGTACAGAAAACCTGACCATCTTCCTGTGCCAGGTGTGCCACTGTGCACTCGTCCATTTCCTATAGATTTCCCCTTCCTGGGAGAGCTGTGAATGTTTCAAACACAGGCCTTGAAGCGGAATGTATATCTCAGGGCCTGGAAATGCATGGCTCTTTGCCCTCTGAATTTAGGCAGGGATACTTCCCCACAAGTTCAGGGCTTTTTGATGTTTCAGCTGAAATCTGAGATGCTATGCTTCCATTTGCACACTTCTCTGTAGATTAGAAGCAACTGCACATCTTAAACAATGGCTTCAGCTATTTCTAATTGCTTAGATATATCATGGAAAATTTGGATTTCAGCTGCTAAGACACTCATCTGCCATTTTGCTTTGGTGTTTTTTCCCATTAAGAACAGTCAGGTTTTTCTTCTCTATTTTAAACAACAAAAAAAATAGCAGGTAATGACTGCTTTGATCTTAAGAAATTATATAAAGACAGATTTTCAGCATCTTTACACATCTTAAATTTATTTGCCTTTAGAAAGATTGTGATGCCTTGTGCATTCCTGGGTGTTCTATTGGTATGGTACAATTATTCATACCTCTGATGCCTACCAAAAATGCTATTGAATTTCTCTTGGTAATTCTCCACACTTGTCAGGTTTCTGACAAAAAGTATTATAGAGCAACTATGTAGTATCTGCAAAGAGCTTGGAATATGTGCTCTCACTGCAAAATTAGCCTGCTGTAACTTCTGCTTTATTACCTGTACTTTGCCATACACACAAGAGACCTTGCCACAATCATCAGCTATTCTCTGTAATTAGGGCTGACCTGGTGCATTTTGGTCCTATTTCTAGTAGCTTTTAGTTTTCCAGAATCATTAACTTGGGCACTGATGTGCCTCATAGTGTGCTTCTGTTGCCTAGCATCGTTATGTCTTCCTATGGGCTGAAGATTGTCTTCCTCCTTAGGAAGAAAAGTGTGGGGAGCACTTGAACATTTTAATATGTTTGGGGCTTACAATGCTTGTAATTCCTTCCATTTTAGTCTATTTCTTTTCTTCCAGTCTAGTCTGTGCAGAAGATGTGCATGTGGGTGCTGCTGAGTATAGTAAATGTTAAATCTGGTCCATAAGATTTCTAAGAAATGCTGTTTGTCCCCTGCCCAGAACTGCATGTGTCCAGTCCCAACCAGACTGGATTTAGTCTGCTCTCTGTGAAACATTGTTATACTTGTGCTCAGTTTATTAAATCAGATAAATCTACACGGGGAGATTATGTTCCAGGCTCCTGCAGAAAAGATCTTTGTGTCTAAGTCTCTGTAATTTTCCCAAGTATTTTCCTACATTTCACTGGTAATTCATTTATTAGAGGGTTTTTTTCTTTTTGTCCCCTGAGGTTGAGGTGATCCAATTTTTGGAGTTGTTCAGCAACAGAGAGTTAGTCTGTGGGTCATCTGTGTGGATATCTCTCTCGCTTTAGCCAGTGGAGAAGAAATAGGGAAGAACAGTTAAGACAGCAGGTGGAGCAGAGCACTACCTGCAGCTGTACCTCTCACCTTTTTTAGCTGGCTCAATGGCAGAGATGTTTGCAGTGGATCATGTTACAGCAGCCTGAATATCCATGATAGGCTTTAGCAAGCAGTAAATTGGTCGTGTTGTTTTAAATCTAGATAATAAGCTCTCCAAGCGCTCTGTTGAAAGAAAAACATTAAGTTTGAAAATTCAGATGTTGCTTTAGGGAGTGTTACATCAATGTTGCTCTTTTCTGTATATGCATTGGTGCAGTTGATACAAAAACTCCTGTTCCATCACACCGGTATGTTCTCATACTGTATGTTCCCCTCCCTTCCATATAGAGAAGTGAATGCAAACATGTATGTCACACAGGGCCATCCAACCCTTTAGAAGTACAGAATGAGATGTGGAACAGCCTTGCACTTGGTTTCATGTCCAGCTCTGATCATTTAATGTTAAAGTGCAGCTTGGAGCAGGCAGGTCCCACCCAACTGGTAGTGGTATCCTGGGGTGTTGTAGGTGGGAATTTAGTTGCTGGGAAGCATCACTTCCTTAGTGAGCTCATGCAAATTGAGGGATTTTTTTTTTTTTCAGAGGTTAATAATTTAGCCTTGTTTGGCAATTTTCAGTAGAGATCAAAACACAAAGATTTTGCTTTGACACCTTGCAAATTTATGGTCCAAATCACAAAACCTCTTGAGCTGTTCAAGGAGCGGCCAGAAGCTTTTCACGTGAACAATCACTCCACTTTCCCATGCCTTGCTTCAGAATTAGCTTGAAAAATTTTGGCTGACGTCATGCCAAAAATCCAAAACAGCAACAATGCAAGGGGAAAAAAAACCCGCCCAGCAAACATCCAGCATGGAGAATATTGCCAAACTTGTGTCTGTTTGTGCCAAGTTTATAATCAGGCAGCAACAGGGTCTTAGTAGGTAATTCACTCAACCCACAGCTAATGAGCCCTGCAGCACAGGGAGTGCGGAGTGCTGCACACAGAGCCTGGTATGCTGAGTGTAAGACACAGACTATATCTGGGATTAAAAAGAAAGCACAGCATGATTTCTGGCCATCAGATAAGGCCTTTTCTGTGGATATTGCTCTTACTGAAGGAATAGGTGTTGTAGTGACAAATAGATCTATAGGTAGGGTTTAAGGCGTGAGTATGGATTTAGATTTTCCTGTCCTGAGTGTGCTGTACTTTGTAGTACAGCCACAGTGCTGCTTTACTTCTAGAGTTTCTTTTATGAAATACAGGGGGAGGGAGATGTTCAAGTAGTTCTCTCAACATTAATTCTACCTCATCAATACTTCATGGATTTAATAGATTTTAGAGTTACAGTCATTGGGGAGATTATTTTATCAGCCAAGTTCAGCAGAGGTTGCTGAAACTAAGAGGGCAGAACGCATGTGTGTGTAATACAGGATGCTGTGGAATCAGGATTTAATTATTATGGGATTTGTTTAGGAGATTTCTCTGTGCTATTTGTGAAGCTTTATGTTGAGCACTAAATACTTTGCATATAGGCAAGTGATCTCTTCAACAAGAGTTTGGTATGGCTCTCTAGGCGTAAGTGTCTATTTCCACCTCACAGCAGAAGCAACACTGCTCTAGTTCTTCATCTCTCATTACGTCTCCCTCTCGCTTAAATGCTTATCTGGCATGAACATAATGAAACTTCATATAAAGGATCATGAAGAGGAGGAGAGATCTCATTGCAGATTACCAAAGCTGAATATTTTTGGACATTTAGTTATTTATATTATCACTCTGCTAAGCTCGAAGATCAAAGAAAGCCTTGGATGCAATCCAGAAAAATCAAGAACAGAAACTAGTGTAAAGATCGTGCATTAGTGCGTGTCTTGAGAATGCCTGCAGTGCTATATCACAATACCCATTCCAAAATAAAAATGAAGATGGGTGGATCCTGAAGGCCAGTGCTCAGTGATGGGGAAGATTACTGCTTGACATTACACTCCATTAGCTGAGGTGGAAAGCTGTCAGGGAGCACTCTGCCTTGTTCTGCAGTTGCCATGCTAGCAATGGTAAACAAATTTTTGGGCTCCAAGGGGTCCCATACAGCCTCCACTGGTCTGGAAAAGTCGGCTCTTCCCAAGACGTGTTATCAGGGAAATTGCTGACGGTGATTTTTAGAAAATGTCCAGCAAGCTTAAATTCATGACAAGTTTGTGTTCATGTTAGCTCTGAAAACCTCAGAGCTAACAGAGAATTATACAGCCTTCTCATAAATAGTGTTTTGTCCTGGTGACCTTTATACTTGTTCCCTGCCCACCTATAGGAATATAATATAGCAAGTCATATTGTTTTGGTTTCTAAGGAAGAGAAAACAATAAAAGATTCAACTGTGTAAATGTCATTCCTGCCCAGCCCATTTAGTGTTATGAGACAGGGAGAAGTCTGCTTTGAAATTTTCCCTCTGGCAGCAGCTTGAAAAACCTTGAATACTGTGTGCATCCTCGATCATGTCATGCAACAGCAGTAGTGAGAAATATAAAATCTACTATCTCATTCTGCTAGGGTTTTGAATGCTGTGCTGATTGCTGAGAATCCTGCCTTTCTAGTCATACAAGATGGTATCGAATCAACAACAACCTTTCAGGATAGCTGTGACATAGCCACCATCGTGGAAACATGGTTGGGATGGCTTGCATGACTGGAGTGCTGCAATGGATGGCTACAAGCTCTTCCAAAGGGACAGGCGAGGAAGGAGAGGTGGTGGTCTGGTTCTGTATGTTAGGGATTCTTTAGACTGTATAGAGCTTGATGATAGTGACGATAAGGTCTGGAGCACATGTAATACGAGGAACAGCTGAGGAAGCTGGGGTTGCTTAGCCTGAAGAAAAGGAGGCTCTGGGGTGACCTTATCACTCTCTACAACTACCTGTAAGGAGTTTGTAGCCAGGCGGGGGTTGGCCTCTTCTTCCAGACAACTAGTGACAGCACGAGAGGATATAGTCTTAAGCTACACCAGGGGAGATTTAGGTTGAACATTTGGAAGAAATTCTACACAGAAAGGGTGATTAGATATTGGAATAAGCTGCCCAGGGAGGTGGTGGAGTCACCACCCCTTCAGGTGTTTAAGGAAAGACTGGACATGGCACTTAATGCCATGGTCTAATTGACATGGTGGTGTTCCGTCATAGATTGGACTTGATGATCTCAGAGGTCTTTTCTAATCTAATTCATTCTGTGTGATTCTGCGATTCTGTGATTTCAGACAGCATTGATCTGCTGACATAAGTTTTTTGCTTTTATTTAATCAGATTGCATTTCTTACCATGTATTTTATTTTGTGCAAAATTATGATGACTGAAGCAAGTGACTTTACAGGCAGAAGGATAAAAGTAAAAATAGCATTAAATGTTTTAGATTCTTTGTAAAATTATTAGTTAAAAATAGGCATGGATCTTAAATGGGATCTAAAATGTTAACTACCTTGATCCCTTAGGTTAACAAACCTTCCCTTTCATGCAGTGAAGATGGTAGACAGAGAAAAGATTCTGTGTGAATGAAACGTCAGCTGTACACTGTGGAAACAGATTTGAGGTCATCTCTTGTCCTCTTTTGCTGCTTATCAAAAGTTAGAGGTTTGTCTTTTTTTCAGTGGGAACCTACACCAAATTATAGTACACTATGCTTAAAGCTAGTGGTTACATCAGTGCACCAGCATCTGTTGCTGTGATGGGTGCTGAGTCTGGTTAGCTGTAATTGGATTGAGTCATCAGTCTAGGAAAGTCCTCATTTTGCTATGATATTTGTTGCTTGTGCGTGACACTTAAGAGTTTTTGTCTATGTTTTCCCCCTCTGTTAATTCCTCAATATGAGGGCATTAGTCTCTCTCTGCATGCCATTTACTATCAAACATAATCTCCTTTTCCCCGTATTTCTTTCTGTTTACATCCTTTGATGAGAAATATTTAGGCCACTATATGTCTTTATTCTTGTCAGACAGAGCTGATGAAAGATCCATTACATGAAATTCTGCACTATCTATAGAGCAGGATATCTCAAAATACATGCGTAAACATATAGAAAGCATAGAGACTGACAGCTGATAGATGCTGTAGACTTTTCATTGTTTTCTACTACAGTGATTATGCCAAATGTGTCAAAACACAGGAAAACAAATTTGTATGAGTGAAGTGGCACATTTTTTGGCCTGGAAGGCAATGCAATATCCACAGTCCTATTTTTAAGATACTTTATGACCATCTTGGTATCTGCTAAATGTCTTTGCAGGAGCCCAGGATCATCCCATTTGCTTTTTTAAATATTTTTTCTCTTGAGTTTTGCCCTCTAACTGACTGTAATTACACAGGGAGGCTTAGTTAGAGTCTAACCACCAGCTTTCCTCTGTGTCATTAGATGATGTTGGAGGATTAGCATGCACAGTTGCAAATTACAGTATATGTCTTCATTTTCTTTTTTGGATTAGACAGTTTATAAACCAAGTGTTTCAGATGACAGAGAGAGAGAGAGAGAGAGAGAGAGCATCCATCAAAGCTGACAAAGCAGAAGGAAAGCTTGTGTTGAATTACGGCGCTGTTAGCAGCAGCCTTTTGCTCATCCCAAGGAAGTAAGAACATGCCGAACACATAAGCTGCATTGCTAGTGTAAAGCAGAATTCTTACATGTCGATACTAAAGTATTCATAATTTCTGTGTTAGTGCAGCATGTGCCTTCCATGTGTGTGTGTCATCCTCTACATGTGGTGTAGGCATTATCCGGAAACAGTTACTTGGAGAAACTTGTCTGGTCATGCACATGGAATATGCCATTGCCTGCTATCAGCAATAGTGAATCTTGCACGTAACTGTGGTCCTGTCTTGCTCTGAGCACTTTCATGTGGCTTATACTCAGCAAGAGATGTAACACCCTTCATCTAATATCTGTTGCAACAGTGTGCAAAGGGTCTATGTATTGCATAGTAGACAGAAAGCAGTCCAGCTTGAAAACATTTCAGAAAGTGGATGGATGTTGAGCAGAGCTCTGAGGAAGGAGCTCTCTTTCCAGATAGGGAGACCAAAGCACTAGAGATGCTTGCTGTGCAGAGCCAGCGGTCTTTGCAAAGAGCTCATACTCACATTGGTTTTGGTACTTTGCTTTTCCCACCTAGCCTAGGTCCCCTAACTTGCATCTGCTTTTATTCATGCTTTACTGCATCTGTGATTTGGGTGAATGTATGTGAGACCTGAATTTTAAATTTTGTGGGAAACATAGACCTGTTACTCTGGTGTTGCAAGACCCCTTTTATAGCACCATTAATTTTCCAAAAATCAAAAGAAAATTATGTTTTTTCTTTGAGGAATATATTTGAGACATAATTGAAAGTCACGTGTATTGTGCAGAACTTCTAATTGCTGTATGAAATATTTCTGTTATTTAATATCAAAAGTTTCAATCACTGTATTAAATACTTCCCTAGTTGTGCTTCTGATTAAAGAAATTAAAAATTCCTAAGCCACCACTTTTAACCACCTGCTCTTCTCCAAAAAAACTTGTCTTCAATACTATGAGAGACCAGTACCATTCCAGGCCACCATCCTGCTTCAGCAGGAGCTGTAAGAGTGCTGCTGTCAAGTTATTGAGGCTGTTTTGCTTCCACTCTAACCAGCAATTCTTGTGGTATTTTTTTCCCAGAATATTTCTCCTGTTTTTGAAGCTACTCATGAATACAGTCAATGTCTTCCAATGCTCTTTTTTTGTATCTCTTATGTCTGGGATAAGTTCCAGGAGCTTTATGGTTTAGCTTTGGGCTCCTCTGGGTTGGAGATGCTTCTACTTGTCATCCAGACAAGAGCTTTCCTTAATTATTTAAGACCAGAAAAAAAAGGTAAAAGCACAACAAAAAATATAAAACCTTTTTCCAGTTCCATGGTGGAGGAAGAAAACACCCTAGGCACAGCTGGCAATTAGTTGTATATTTTCTTCAGGTTTATAACCAGCTCTGATAGAAATCTGTTCTTTGATGGACAGTTCTCTAATGATAGTGGACAGCGGGAGCAGCAAATTTAATATGCTCTGCAAGTCAGGGTTGGTTGAAGCACCAGAAAACTGTGAAAGTCAGAGAGAAATCCCCTTGGAGCTTGCTTTGTCTGCTCTCAACTTGCCCTTTCTTGTGTTTAAGCAGTTTGAGTCCAGGTCATCTGCCCTAGGCTCATTTGTGTCCGTGGAGTGGGGGAGTGTGAAGGAAGCTGCGTTTTTTTCCCTTTTTTTTTTCTTTAAACCCGGAACACTTGAGCAAAACAACAGGCCAGTTGAAATCATGGTGGTTCATGCAAAGCATCAAAGTAACTGTTGGTGATGTGAGAAATCTCTTCTTGGTCAGTTTGGCAAGATATAAACTAGTAAGTGACTCTCCAAAGGTACTTCTGTGGTTATTTAGCAGGTAATGGCATATTTACTGTGCTAACAAGTTTGACAGTAGTTTAACATGACCAGCAACCTCCAGTTAAACTTTCTGTAATTTACAGAAGCAATTCCTTCTGATGTTGCATACTGTTACCCTGAAAGGGTCTGGAAACATCTAAGCCATCCCAGTCCATTTGTTCAATTTTATATGTGTTGCTTATCTTATGATTAAACAAAGATTTGAAAAATAGGATTCTTCAATGGAGCCCAGTTAAATCTTTTGCAAAGGCTGCTAAAGTATGCAAATAGCAGAAACTAACAATCCAGATCATTTAAATCTGCATTACCTCATCAGTGGATAACTTAAAAACCCCACTTATTATGTAAATGTATTCAGAAACCAGTAGATGGCTTAAGGATGTGAGAAATCATACTTTTATGTGCTGTAGGTCATCTCACCTGTGTTTTGTTTGTTCTGGGTGAAAAACAGTGTCTGACTGTGACTGGGAGCCTCTCCAGGGAACTCATCCTCAAATCTCTAACACTGTGATTTACAGGAACAGCATTGTGAAACCTCTTGAACCTTTTGGAGCTTCCTGGAGCTTTCTTGGTCTTTTCAAGACTAATGTAATTTTAGCTCTTTCATAGGAATTAGATTAGACACAGGCAATTTCCTTGTAAAATTGCCTGAGCAAGTCCTTCAGTAAACTGTAATAAACTTGTTGTGGCTCAGGGGTGTTTGGCAGAATAATTAAACTGGACTCTATCACCACAAATAGGTATATAGTTAAACACCACAGATCTGCTAAGGTGCTTGGTTAAGTTTCTATAAACATAGTCTCTGTCATGGCCATATGTGTCTTCTGTTTATGGTTTCTGCTACAATCTGTGCATTGTTCTCTCTGAAAAATTGTGTTTTAAGTACATTGAATGATAAAGACTTGTATCTCTTATCTCACAAGTGTGCCAACATTAGACAGATTCACACTGATTTGTGCCATGTCTGTCTTAGGTGTTCATTTTAAAATAATACCCCATAATGTGTTTATTTTAGAATAATATTATTTTAAAACAATACCCCAGAATGTTCAGGGCTTTTAAGACAAAGAAAAGAGAGCAGTTAAAGATTTCACACAAATCAAGAATCACCTTTGTGAGCATCTTTCCAAATAAGCCTGAGAACTGTACAAAACTGACAATTACTTTTTCATGCAAGGTCCATATTGATTTTGTGCGGTATGACACATTTTGCTAGGTCTTTGTGCAAAAGAAGCTGTGCTAACCTTCTGCCCCTTCCCTTGACATCTTCATCGTTTTCTGACTGCCTGTGTCTGGTGCCCCTGGAGCTATCCCCATAAACACAAATGCACCTTTCAACATCATTTCTCAAGCGTTTTCCTCTTTGTTTCAGAGAGCACAGTGAAATAAGAGCGTCCCTGTTCACACAGAGACATACTCTTATGATTCCAAACAACAGTCTGATTGCTAAAAAAACCCCAAAGAGCCCATGGGTAATTAGTACTGTGTATGTAGTTAATCAGTTTAAAATTAAATGCTACTGGTGCTGGTGAAAGGTTGTGGTAGGTTTTGTTATGGCTTTGAAAAAAGTCTGGTTTAGCGAAGCACTCTCTGAGAAGGAATATTGGTTCTTTGTGCGCTGCCTGCAACAGAAGTAAAGCTGGGAATGCAGTTTTCACAAAGGATGCTGTAAATTTTATCATCTAGATCATGGGATTCCTGTGCTGATTTTCAGAGAGCAGCCCTTCAATGCAAGGAAGCGAGTGTATCTTCTTATACACAGCAAAAGGAGCTGGTGTGCCAGCGCTCTTGTGGGTGAGATAGGAACCTCATCTCCGGCTTCCTAGTCCATCATCCTCATCATTAGACAATTCTGCCTCCCAGGCAGACAGATTACTTCATATTTTCATTCATTAATGATTTATCAGACAGCTCCTCCCCTAAAGGCTCATCTCCTCAGTTATACTCACAGCCCACACGCAACCAACAACATGTAGCTGCCAGCTGGCACTCTGGCACTGGGAGAGTAAGTTGCTAGCCCTTCCCGCATCTCCTGCTGCCCCCTTTCCTTCCCTCCCTTCCCAGCTGCTTGGCTCACCTGCCAGCCCCTTGGTGCATTAGATTGCACCAAAGCCATCAAATCTTCATGTGTCGTGTCCTCCTATCCCACCTCTCCAATCTGATAGCTTAATGTGCTTTTCCTAACTATTTTTTTAATTTAAAAAAAAAAAAGAGAGAAGAGGTGACTCCACTTCTAAAGTGGCAGTGCTGTGTCTGTTATGGAAATAGTGGCCTCTCATTTTGGTGAGAGGGTATGCTCAGTAGTGACTTACATTTTACTTCCAGGTAGACAAGAGTGCAGGGGAGAGACTGAGTGAGCTGTGTCTGTGAGCAGGAAGGTGTGGGTTGGCAACAGTTTCAGATTTTGCTATCAGGTGCTTGGCACAACAGCTCTGTTGAAATCCCTCTCCAGTTGTCTGTGTGAGAGAGTGATTTTTATCACATTGCTAAAGATTAACTCTATTCTTGTTCTCTGTTCTGCTCCCAGGAATCAGGCATGCTCTGAGGTCTGGGAAAGAGAGTCTAAATGAATTCTCATGATGAAAGGGGGAAAATCCAGAATTGTTTGCTACTCTCCAACTTGTCCACTGCTGGCAGGTTGTGACCAAGAGCAAAGGGAACTTGCAGCAAGGGCTGCAGGATAGGAGGCAAAAAATATGAGCTAGGAGAAAAGAAATAAGTGAAACTCCCTTGAGTCATTTATACATGAATGTATAACTTTTGAGTGCTTAATCTACTCTTGGCAGGTGGTGACTGATAACTAATTTTCTCTCTTCCCTCTCCCACACCCTCCCAGCATCTTCAGAAAGGACATGTGATAGGAATAATAAATCTCATTATTTTAACAGGCTACAATAAAAATTATGGATTAAGTGTATTATGGATACCTCAGTAGAGAGAAACTTACTCTTCCTAGGATGCCTAAAATCTATTTTCACTTATACTATTTTTGAGAACTTTCTGAATTATTCAGGCCCCTCCACTTACCTCTTCAGCACAACACTTTTAAGTAAACCAGTGTTAAAGGCATCAGGGTCCAATCAAGCAGCCTTGTTCCTCCTACGACCTGAGAATTGCTAGAGCCTGACACTGAGTGAGCTCAGACTTGGGGGAAGTCTGGATCTAAATCCAGACCAGGTTATGTTTACTCTAGGTCTCTGAGCAGGAGCTTTGTGCTGCTGCTTTAAAGAGAGAGACTGAAGGTGAAGGGGACTTCAGGCTGACACACATAATGGTGTTGCCATTCCATTTTGTGTGGCAAGACTAATCAACTTGGATGCTTTTGTCTTTGGAGGGGAAATAGGTGTGTGAGAACAGTAGGTTCTTGTGTTCCTTGGATAGCCGGGTGTATAGAAAACCAGTGTCAGCTCTGAGGGTGTAGGAACTCTTGTTGCTGCTATGTGGCCAGAGCAGGCTTCAAGTCTCCTGCAGGGGGGGGTGGGAGGCCATGGCAGGACTCTGCTCACACAGGCTGAGAAGAGAGTGCATTGTATGGTGATTCAGGTCGGAACAGGGGGGAAAACCAGGAACAACAGCAAGTAACTTACTTCAAGGGGTAGTTCATGAGCGGAACAGGGACTTGGGACTGGGTCTTGCAAGTCCCCAGACCAAGGACACAGACCCTTGGTTGCTGCAAGACTGGTGCATCCCAGTATTGTGGATGAGGATGGCAACCAAGAGACGGATAAAGCACTTGCATGCTTTAGCAGGTGTGTCAAAACGTCTTTCAGGTCTCTCAGTAAAACCTGTCAAACCTGGCCCATGACTGTCAACAGAGCTAAGGGCATGTTGCTCTAGGAGATTGCCATCAGTAAACCTAGTGTAAATTTACAGCACCTGACTACTTCATTTTCTGTCCTCTGTATGTGGAGTATGTTGTCTTGTGCATAGGATGCACTAAGCCTGCAAGAAATTGCTGTAGTGTAAAGAGTGTGCACTGAATTTCCACCTAGTGCTACCTGCCTGTGCTAAACCACAGTTTACCAAGCAGTTTTTTGTTTTTTCTTGCATCCCATCTCGTAGCTTTACCACTTGAATTAGAGCACAGGAGGTAAAAAAGCAGGAATTTGAACCACACCTTTTCCCTGCAAAATGCATACCATGCTTTTGTTAACTTACTGAATTGTTGCATTTGTCTCTGTCTTCTAAAAGGAGTAAGAGGAGGATTTTTATAAGTGCAGCAGGTCTGCATATGACTTGGCAGAATCACATATTGCTGGGGTTAGAAAGGGCCTCTGGGGATCATCTACTCCAACCCTCTGCTCAAACCAGGGACAACTTAAAGTTGATATCTCAAGGTCATATCCATATAGGGTTTGGATATCTCCAGCGGTGGAGAATCTACCACCTCTCTGGGCAACCTGTGCCAGTGTTCAACACTCTCACAGTACAAAAGGTTTTTTCTTATGTTTAAACAGCATTTCCTGTATTTTAATTTGTGCCCATTGCCAGTTACTGGACACCACTGTGAGCTCTTGCCTTGTCTCATTTACTGCCTCCTATGAGGTATTTATATGCATTAATAAGATTGTCCTGAGCCTTCTCTTCTCCAGGCTGAAGAGTTCCAGCTCTCTCAGCCTTTCCTCATAGGAGGAATGCTCTAAACTCTTAACCATCTTTGTGGCCCTTTGCTGGATCTGCTCAAATAAGTCAACAACTCTTCTGTACCAGGGAGCCCCAAATTTTCAGGGTTCCCTAAATTGAATCCAACACTCCAGACATATCTTACCACAACTGAATACAGAGGAAGGATCATCTTCCTCAGCCTGCTGGAAGTGCTTTTCTAATGCAAGCCAGGAGGCTGATGGCCACCTTTGCCATAAGTGAGCATTGCTGGCTCATATTCAACTTAGTTTCCACTGGAACACTCAGATTTTCTCCTACAGTTCTGTTTTCTAGCTGGTCAGCCCTCAGCATGTACCCCCAGCATAGAATTATTCCTCTCCAATCACAGGACTTTGCATTTCCCTTTAGTGAACTTAAGGAGGTTCCTGTTGGCTCATTTCTGTCAAGGTACCCGTGAATGGCAAGCACAGCCATCTGGGATATCAACCACTCTTCCAAACCCTTCTGAGGATGCACTCTCTGCCATTGTGTAGATAACTAATGAAGAGGTTAAACAGTATTAGCCCCAGTATCACCTCCTGGGCTATACCGCTAATGCCCCATGCAGCAGCAGGCCCTTTTTGCTGCTGATATACCTGTGGAAACTCTTCTTGCTGCTTTTGACAACCTTCACTGAATTCAACTCCAAGTGGGTTTTGGCTTTTCAAACCCTATCTGACTCTGCTTCCATTGCACACTTTCATTTTGTGTTTTAGTCTGGAGCCACTTGTTTATCAGTGTGGGCCTCCTGCTGCCTGTGCAATGCCTTTGCCCTGCATAGTGAGATGGACCATTCTAGAGCTCACAGGAGGTGGTCCTTGAAAATCAACAGGCTTCCCTGGACCCCTTTTTTCTCCAGGGCTGTATCCCACAGGATTCTTCTGAGCAGCTCTCTGAAGAGGTGCTCTTCATGGGGGTTGTTATCTGGCTTTTTTGAAAAAAGACCATCCACCATCTCATTGTCAGTGCACCCCATACTGCCCTTGACCTGTGTATCTCCTGATCCTTGTTTGTTGGCCCAGTCACCTGTGTTAGGGAGTTACCATCAATGCACTTCAGGAGTCTCCTGGATTGAACCCTGCTTATTCAGGTTGGCATTTGCAGCTTTTTCTCATGTTTAACGTATCTGTGGCTGCTAGTTCTTTGTGCAGGCTATTCAGTCATTTTACATTATTAAACTATTGAACATCATCCTGAAATTATGTCCTGTGGAACTAAGTTTGCAAAAGAAGGCTCAATTAAGCTTGTACCAAAATGAAACATATAACCCACCTAATATGTTGGGTTTTATTTCCTCCCTTTTTCTCACGCTTAAATGTAAAATAAGCATTATACTGGAGGAACCAGGCAAAGGCTAATTTGCCTCATTTGAATGTGAAAAGGAGCCCACATCCTTCCTGTGCCCTGCAAAGAATGCAGAAAGACTTTACAGAGAAAACAGATGTACTAATATGTATCACTTGTTGGGGGCAGGGGGAATCCAGGGTGCTGCCATTAGGGCAGTGCTGAACTTGCAAGAAAACAAAAGCACCAGCATAAAAATATAGTTCTGGGAAGCTGAGAAAGTTGGGACTGTTCTCTTTTGCTTACATATATGCTCCTGGCATATGAAAAACTGCTCTGGAAAAAAAAATATACAAAAGAAAACATGGACCCTCATTTTTCACGCTTCGTCTTCACTGAAGACAGTTGAATGCCCAAAATGCAAACAAAAGACAGAGGCTGCAGCCCAGCCATAGGGAAATCTTCTGCATTTCAGAGTCAGTATTACCTTGTCAGAATAATACACTACTGACATCATAAACAAAACAAACATAACTTTTGGAAGTATCCCTTGATTTTATTTATATTTTAGATACCTCTCTAATACATAAATATGAAAGAGCTAGTCCTGTTATCTCACAAATAATGCAGGATATAGTGGGGAGGGGTTTAATGGTCTAATGGTTTTTAGCATAGAAGATAGAGAGCAAATGATCTCAGATGTTATTTCTATACAATCCAGTTCAGAGTACTGTCCTTTCCTGACCCATCTGTTTATCCCTTTCCAAGAACTTTGGCAACGAGCAGTCAGCACTGACTGGTCAGCTTGTGAATCCACCGGTGCTTCTAACTTCCCAAATTCAGCAACCTGCCTGATGCAGATTTGTCCCTATAGCAGTCTAGACTGTCTTGCCAGCTTTTAACTTGCAGACAGGAGACAGTAGCATATGGACATGTATATTTTATTATATACATGTATCACCAGTTACAGCAATAAACAGCATAGGTATAGGAGAATACTTTAAAATTTCCTATTGAAAGGCTACCTCAGACTTCCTAAATTAAAAACTGGTTTTCAAAAGCAGAGGAGTGAAGCATAACAGTTACTCAGACTTCTTAGTTCAGCAGTTTTAGCTGGGTAACATCCATGCGTGGGTACAGCGCTTCGTGAGGATCTTGTGCTTTTTCCCTAAATGCAGCACAATGGCCATTTCCTTACAGTCCGCAGTACTGAGGTTCAGGGTGACAACAAAGACCCTTCAAAACTGACATTTCCTGCTTTTGATGTACTGTTTGTACCTCTGGGAGGTGTTCTGGATTTGCAGGAGTTTTAAAACTGTAGTATTGACATAAATATTCAGCCATGGATAAGACAGGCTCAATAACCTTGAAAAGGGAAATTTTAAGCCCACTTACCTAAATCAGTTACATGAATGTGAATGCAGCACAAAAGCTGAGGTGTTTGGATTGCAGTTTAACTGCTGGCTTGTTTTGTGGGATCAGGCTAAATAAAATCTTGGCCTTGAACTAATATCTGTGTATTGGAACAAACATCTCAATGCAGCACACTGCAGAAGGAAGGAAGCAGAAGAGAAATTAGATCACCTTCCTGCATTATTTCTTGTAAGTGTAGTCTTCTTACGTATGGAACACACATTTCCTGTTGTAAAAATATTGTAACAGCCTGCAGCAGTCAAACAACAGATAATCTGCTGTTGCTGAAAACTGGAGTCATATTAGATGAGCATGTTTAGAGGGAAGTATTTGAAGACTGCAGATGTTCAGATCTCTCATGCTCGGTAAAGATAGTGAGCGTGAACTACATAACAATAACAACTGCTGTGATTTTCATAACAACTGTAGCTTTACATTATGGAAGAAATAATAGATTGACTCTTCATACAAATGACAGTGTGAAGGTATGAGTGCTTTTTGTTCTTGCTTTTTGTTTTGTATCATCTATGCATTTAGACAGAATCATATGGATATCTTATCCTCTCTTCTTCATGTGCCTTAATCCTAGAATGCAGGTGCTTTATTTGTCGCTGTCTGCAGTAATACACGTTTGTACCCATACTCCACAAGTTGTCTTACAGCACCATTAAGTCCCAGCTGCATGAACTGCGCCAACTCTGTTTTGTCTTAGCAGCCATGGAGGTGACAGTCCAATTCAATAACAGAATCATCAATTGTAGAATAGTTTGGGTTGGGAGAACCTTTAAAGTCCATCTACTCCAAAACTGTTGCCCTGGACAGTGACACTTGCCACTAGACCAGGTTACTCAAAGCCCCATTCAATCTGACATTAAACATCGCCAACTATGGAACTTTGTCAGCTTCTCTGGGCAACCTATTCCAGTGTCTAACCACCTTCATTGTAAAAGATTTCTTTTATGTCCAGTTCAAATCTACCCTCCTTCAGTTTAAAATTGTTGTCCCTCATCCTGTCACTACAGATCTTGGTAAAAAGTTTGTCTTCATGTTTCTTATATCCCCCTTTAAGTTTTGAAAGGTCTATAAGGTCTTTCTGGAGCCAGCTCCATGCTGAGCAACCCCAGCTCTCTCAGCCTGTCTTCATAGGAGAGGTTTTCTAGCCCTCTGATCATCTTTGTGGCCCTCCTCTGGACCTGCTCCAACAGGTCCAGGGTCTTGTGGTGCAGGCCCCAGAACTGAATGAAGTACTCCAGATGGGGTCTCATGAGAGCCGACCAGAACCACCTCCCTCAACCTGCTGGTCATGCTTCTTTCCATGCAGCCCAGGATATGGTTGGCTTTCTGGGCAGGAATCATACCTTACCAGCTCATATCAAATTTTTCATCCATCAGTACCCTCAGGTCCTTCTCCACAGGGTTGCTCTCAGTTCCTTCATCCTTCACCCTGACCCAGGTGCAAGATGTTGCACTAAGCCTTGTTGTATTTCATGAGGTTCACAGAAGCCCACTTCTCAAGCCTGTCAAGGTCCTCTGGATGACATCCCTTCCCTCCAGCAATCAGTGGCACCACTCAGCTTGGTGCCACCCGCAAGCTTGCTGAGGGTGCACTCAATCCCACTGCCTATGTCATTAACAAAGATACAGAACAGGGCAGGTTTAGATTAGATATTAGGAAGAGATTCTTTACTGCGATGGTAGCGAAGCACTGTTGCAGGTTGCCCAGAGAAGTTGTGGATACCCCATCCCTGGAAGTGTTCAAGGCCAGGTTGGATGGGGCTTTGAGCCATCAGTGGAAGGTGTCCCCGCCCACAGCAAAGGGGTTGGAAATAGATGATTTTTAAGGTCCCTTCCAACCCAAATCATTCTATGATTCTATGATTAAATTATTTATAATTCCTGATGCTTTGCTGTCTCAAAACTCTTATCGCCTGAACATTACAACATATATGCAGGTCCCAACATACCTAAAAAGATTCTGTGGCTTCCCATGCTGAGCCAGACTGTGGACCACAGTTTGTGGCCACATTCTGGGGGCAGGTCACATCAAGGGTGATAGACGAAGAAGGACAAAAGTCTGGGTTTTCTTTGTGTAGGGTGGTTTAATGTTCCACTTCAGTGGCTGTAACACATAATAGGTCTTCTTTGAGACCACATTTCTTATGGACATTCAAAATGGTAATTTTTATCTGTCTCTCGACCATGGTCAGATAGCAGATGATGGCTTTTATTGTGGTAGAGTGACCCACACAAGTAGCTGCAGAAGAGCAAAGTGAGAATCATCACAAGACTTTCTCTTCTTGGAAACATTCCAGGCACACAGAAAGAGGAAGCCTTGAGTGTTTCATCTGGTTTTTGCATTATACTGTTGCAGACAATCTTTCTGCATGGACTGAAGCGGGGAGGAGCTGGAGGAATGGGAGAAAAAAAAAATTTGTGAGCAGCAGAGGTGGAAGCCTTTCTTAGGAGAGGAAGTAAAAGAGAGAGGAGGGAATGAGTTTGGGATCTGTTCCTTTTTCTGTTTTCATTGTATAAAGTTGAGGGACAACCCTTGTTCAGTCCTGGTATTTTCCCTCATGAGTTCTGAAAAACTGTACCATTGATGTGTGGGGTTTTTATATTTTCCTTTTATACTGAAGTTTTTTTCAGGAGCAACAGCAACCAGGCGGAGAAGAAGATCTTTAGCTTAGCCTTTTATTCTCGATATAGACATTGTATCATCCTTGATCTGGTTTTCTACCATAATTCATGTTTTCCATGGAAAAATTCCCAGCTTTTCTTCTTGCTGTCCTTGTGCAGAAAACATCAGTATTGATTCAGTGTTCTCTGACATCAAACTATGCAGCCTGAAAGTTGCTAGAGCTTGGATATTGAAGTGAGTGGCAAGGCAGGAAGGTTTCATCCTGACAATCATATTGAAAACAGGTCCACGCAGTCCCCTAAATTTTAGAAGAATGAGAGAAAGGGAAAAAGACTGGTTTGTTTTGAAGTGAGGGAACTATGTTAGGAACTCTTTTGACTACTATGGCCATAAAGGACTGAATTAGGCTGTTCCTGAGGTTTTAAATTAATATCCTATATAGAACAGATGTTTCATGCGTGTTATGTGCAACGAGCCAATTATATATACAAGTTATGTGAATTTAAGCTATAAATGAAATGCTATGTATACATCCCAGTGCTATTTAGAAATGTTTGTCTTGGCTCTCCCTTTCTTAGACAGCATGTATCAGTATTGCTGCTGAGAGGTAGGCATGTGTTTGGCTAGGTTTTGGGTTGTGCTTTGTTTTCTCTCGTTTTCTTCAGTGGGAAAAGGAGATTGGATAAAACTCCTTTCTGGTCTCTGTTGACATCAGCACGTTCGATCTGCCTGCGTCCAAAAGAATTATGTCAAAGCAATTGCCTGCATTTGTTTCTTAGCGTGTTCTCCAGCAGCACTGTCGCTTGAGGGTCAGACTGGAATACATTAAACTGGAATTGGGGCAGAAACTGCAGCCAGCCTCAGGTCAATGATGCCTCTTGAGATTTGCGAAAGTGACACTTCTGGGGTTCATTGCATTAAATTCCATAGCATTTCTGTGTCTAGTCTGGGTGAATTACAAAGGCAGATGGGATGGTTAGTCTCTCGCTCTCCCATATAATTCTATGTCTGTGTGTCTGGAATAAAAGGACAAGCCTTGCATCTATTTATTTTGTAATATTTAAAAAAAAAAGATTTTTTTAAATCCATGCATTAAAGCTCTTTGTTTCTATGTAGTTTCTATCATTTATGTTTAGGAAGATTACTACAGTTACTTCATCTGTAAAATTATATTTGTGGAGTCCAGCCTCTGTGATCCTTGTAATGGTACAACTTTTGACATAAGCAAGCCTTTACAAGGCTTAAAAACACAGTTGCGTGTATGCTTAACAGAACATCCTCAAGCTGTAGAATGTAGTTGGAGTTGTGCCAGAGGAAGAGGAAGAAAAATGCATCCAGGAGGACAGAAAGTATTAAGATGCAAAAATGCACAATTCAAACCATACTTTTGCAGGGTCTGATTCATCTTTTATTAGTAGTTCTGAAGCCTCACTCTCGATTAGCTTTCCCAAAACTTTTGCTCTATTAGTGACTAAAGAGTTGCTAGTTTTGAGTCTTGAGAACTGTTGATAGGAATACTGGGTATAGCAGGGTTGAAGTGGTGGTGTGTATGAATGCATGTACACATATATATACACACACCACACTTGGACAGGCCATCTTCCTCCCTAAAATCTTCACAGACTTTCTTGTTTTAGTTCACTCTGCAGAAGTTCTATACTACAATTTTACTGAAGATGGTATGTTTCTTTTGTATTTGTAACCCAGCACTGAGATTTTACTATGTTGAGCATGTTGTGTCTTAGCAGGCATCGCTTACTGAGAGTGACCAAAAGTTTGAAAAACATTTTTCCCACCTGTTGAACAGAAGAATATATGTAGAATCATAATTAAATATAATTAGATGTTTGTTTGAAATAACACCTTCTAAATATCTGGAGTGGCATATGTGAACCAGTCCTGAGCTCAAGTAGTTGGGATTATTTTATCTGTTTTGTTTGCAGAATTTACACTGCAGCATTCAGTCATAAGTGGGTTCATTCCAGAAGCTTAAAATGAGATGATGCCAGCAACTGGCACAAATCAAACACTTCCCAGCCTTCCCACTCCTGCACATTGATAGGATTAATACTTTCTGGCCAAAGGCCCAGGTTAAGATAGACAGCATGGACAAAAGCTTGCACTGCCTCTTTAAAAAACACCAAATCTAAATATTGGCAGGCTGTAGGATAAAGCAAATTCAGTTGCAGGGTCCTTAGGAACTCACCTGGCCAACCTCAGCCTTGAGACAGAGCACCAAAAGCTTCCTTGGCAGCACCCAGTTCCCTCAGCATGGGGAAAGGGAAGGAGAAAACATATGGATGTCCTGAGTGACCTGGGAGATGCCTGCAGGAGCAGTGCTCACATCCACTCATTCTGCTTAAAGGCACTAACTTGTTTTCCTGAAGAAGGTAACTAGTCCAACAATTCATCCTGAAAGGATGCATTTGGGACAGGAAATATCTGTGAGATATGAAGGACTCCTTCCCTCAACATAATTCTCTGAGGTCACCTTCTGTGGCTGGGTGATGCTGGGCTGAAATCCAGGCAGATGCCTGTGACAAGGTCCCAGTAGCAGGCAGCAGATGAAGTGAATTGCTGAAGCAAGAAGTTGCAGGTGCTCTCTCAGTATCAGAGCTGTAATAACACCCATCAGTTTCCTGAAAGTGGTTTCCTTGGCATCTCAGTGTGAGGAACCTTGTACAGTGAGGTTTTATGTGGAGCAAGTGCTGGGAATTGAGAGCCTACAGAGCCTGCAGATCCTGCGGAAGATGGACAGTTGGGTGTCATTTGTACTTAGACGGCATCTCATCCCCAAAAGGTTGGGGTTTCGCCTGGAGATATTATGTAAGCCATGAGCAGGAAGGCTACCAGGATTACTACCCTGGAGAAGAAGGAGTGTTTCCTGGTAGCAACACAAAACCCAATGTGATGCAGTGACTACTCACCTGACCACCAGCTTTAGGCAGGCAGTAGGTCTCACCTGGAGGAGCTCCTGCTTTGTGCCAATTAAGCCAAACCATGTGGGTGTGCATCCTTTTTAAATCAAGCATAGTTACTTCCACAACTTTGCAGAGACAGACAGTACATCACAACCTGTGGTGTAAAGCGTTAATTACTGGTTAATTACCCATAACAGATCATTGCTGAAAAAGCAGAACAAAATTGCCTGTTCACAGTCTGGATTGGAATATCATTCCGTTCCAATGCATTTTCCACCTTTGCTAGATTAGAGCCCACAGTTGCCAAATTTGTTCATTGTATGAATACTGCTATACCGTGAGCAAAATAACAAAATGCCCTTTAAGATTTTGGTTTATAACAAAGCCTTCTGCCACCCAGTTTTCAGTCATTTAATTTCTCTTACCTGAACACTCTTCCAATTTTTCCAAAACTTTTTTGTAAAATGAAGCAGCAGAACCTGATTCCAATAACGATTCATGGAGCAGAGGAATGAGAACCAAATACAGTGTCACCGTAACCTACCTACTCATCTTTTGATTTTCATTTGTTTGTACAGCTGAGGCTCGCATTAGCCTTTTTGGCCACAGCCTTGCGTGGGGAATTCATGTCAAGCTGATTGCTTCCCAGGACCCCGGGTCTTATATTCAGTCTCTGCTTTGGAGAATAGAGTCCTCTCTCTCCCTCTCACTCTGTAAGTATGGCCTATATTCTTTATTCTGGTAAGGTGGTTCTGTACTTGGCCATATTAACACCTAAACTGATTTCTCCCATCTTTCTACAGATTCCAGTTGCTCTTGTCAGGCTTGCCCTTTTGTGGTTTGTTTTCTGCTGTCCCCACTCTCATGTCTAACCACGATGACTTAAGTTTAATCCAGGTCACTGATAAGGTTATCAAATAGTAAAGAGATAGATGATCACCAATACCTGTGGTAACCCAATAGGAACCCATTTGTTTGCTAATAAATAGTTTCCCATTTACAGTTATACATTGGTTTCCTTCATTTATCAGCTTTTTAATGCTTTTAATATGATTGTGAACTCAGAAGTGACTTTAGTATAAAATAAGTTCAAGGTTTTTGCCTTACCTCATACAGTGCTCTCCACCTGTGGAGTCCTGCTCTCCATGTATAGATGGAGACACTCCATACAGACTTCAAACCATTCAGTTTCTTCATGAAGATATTCTACAGAACAAGTCAAATGACTTAGAGTTGTAATACTGTTAACAAAGCTGCCTTCATCAAGTGAACTTGTAATTTTTGCAAAAAATTACATCAAATTAGTTTGACAGGATCTATTTCCCTTAAAGCCAAGTTAATTGACTTTAATTACAAAGCTTTAAAAAAAATTATTAATCGAGATCTATATTGGTTGTTTTATCCTCTGCAAAATACTGGAGACTCAGCCAATTGGTATGTAATTACTTTTTACTCTTCTTAAACAGTAGCCCAATATGAGCCTTCCTTCTGCCCCTGGTCCTTCCCCAGCAGCCCAGAACTGCTTTAGATGCAGCAGTACTAGCTCCGAGATTAGATGTCTAAAATCTTCTGAAACAAGTTTATTTCTAGCAACTCATCTAAATCACTTGGAATTGTTTATCTGCTTTTTAACAACCCCTCTCCAGGGGCTACTGTGGTGGGAAGCTATTTCATTATCATCATCATAAACAGATCATCCAGCCTTTTATCTGTGTGCCAATCAGAAATATTTTTTTTATAACTCTTGTTGCTGTCATTGTTATGAACTATTCTACCATTTTTATTGTTCAGGATTCATCGTTCATGATCTATTTAGAAAAATAAAAAATTACACCTCTGATTTTGTCTGCCTTAACTTTTCCTAGTGTCTTCTTCACTCCTCTATAATATTTATTATAGCTTTTTTACTTGTTATTATCTTTTCCCTTTTTTCTCTTCATGTATCAGTTTTGTATATAACATTTTATATGTTTTTTTCACTTCTCTGGTAAACCCAGCTGTTGGGGTTTTTTTTGTTGTGTGTTATTTTTATCTAGCCCATTTTCATGGTTGTAACACTAGGCATTTAGGACGTCTTAAACTGCTTGCAATGTCAGCAACTTTCTGTACGTTCTGCCTTCAGCCTGATTTGACTCCCATTCCACTCTAGTTTTGTGAAATTGCTTCTCAGAAAGCATGCACTGTGATTTTAATTTATGCATATATTGCTTAAAATTTTGATAGCCTGGGTTTGATTGCAGACAATGTCAGCTATTTGCACAGGAAGCGTTGGTCCTTTTCAGTCTAAACAACCAGTAACCTTCTGTTTTGTGATCATTTCCTCCCTCTGAGACAAAGTGGAGAGCAGTGATGCTCTGGCTCCTCTACTAAATCGCGTATGACTCACAGGCAGTTCAGGTAGCTCCATCATGGGACCAGCAGTAAGTTGTGCTTGTGCTGGCACTGCAGCTCCTACCGGTTGCAGTCCCTGGCTGGAGAAGGAAGCAAGCAAGTGGGTCCTGCTGAGCATGGCATGATTGTGTGATCACCATGGGGTTTAGCTTGTGTGCAGTGGAGTTTAGCTACGTCCCACAAGCTCTTCATGTCGTGGTGATCACGCTGTGAACTGCTTCTGAATTCTCTTTCCCCTTTGGTGCTGCAAGGCCTATGTTATGTATGATTCATTTAACTAATTGGCAAGAGCTTTATTTCACGGTGTTAGGAAAGCTGATCTTTCTTTTAAATTAGGAGTTAGGAACTTGTCATTTGTAGCCCTTTGGAAAGTACAAGAGTGCTTTAGTGCTAGTGATATAAGGTCTACAGCATAAGTAACACAAGGAGGGATTTTGTACTTCTGGTATATGGGTGTTGAAGAAGTCCATCATCCCCGTACTTTCCAAGATTGTTTACTTCCAAGTTGTCGGTCCCTTGGACAGACATCATTTGTGACATATATGACCTGTCAAATCCCCTCTTCGATTTGGAACTTTCAAAATTGACTACAACTGTTTCTGTTAATAGTATAATCTAAATGTAGCTATTCTTTTTCAGGAGTATTATATTGCATTGCTACTTTGCAGGCAGAGGGTATATCCATTTTGTTCAGATTCTTGTAATTATCATATAGGCAACTAAAAAGGTTTATCTTCTCATAGCCTCTGCTTTGGCTAATGTTTTCCTCAATATCATGGGTTTGTGCTGCATGTGCTTGTGGTTGCTTATTTAACCCAACTCGTGCAGCCAGCCTGGCTTACAAAGTGTGTATTTGTTCCCTATCAAGAGGTCCCTTTCTCTTTACGACACAATCCACAAATATGACATCTGTCTCCTGTGCTGTTTACCTAGTTTTAACTTCAGCAGCCTTCAGTTTTTTGTTTTTTAGTGCTAGGAAACAGGGAGGAACTGCAGATAGAACCTCCCAGTCTTCTGAATTGTCGATAGTTGTGTAGTTCATGAGGTGTATCGCAAAACAGTAATTTTCAGTGAAACCCTATCTGTCTGCGCCAGATTACCATCCAGTCCTGAACTTGCCTTTGTGTCTTAAATACACAGAAACAGAGAAACCTCTATTGATCACCTCTTCCTCATGCACTGCTCTTTTCATTCTGCTGATGAGGATGGTTGAAGCCATCCTCAGGGGCACTTTAGGTCAATTGCTCTTGCTCAGAGACCCAAACTGGGGAGGGCATGCAGGCAGTGTGAGGGGGAGCTCAAATACCACCAGCAAAATGTTACCACAGCGTCGAGGGGATGTGTATTTGCCTGGTCAGATGTGTGCTATGGGCTTGTGGACCATCCAGTGATTTATGGGACCCAATGCTCTCTGGACCACCAGACAAGGAACACCATTGTAGATACTCCTGCATGTTAAATTGAGCAAATGTCCACTTGGGCAAACTTCCACCCTCGGTTCTGTGTGACCAACAGGATCTTCAGATGGGTTTTTGAGCTTCGCAAATGCACCTTCATTCACAGACCAGAATTAAAGTACAGTTTCTTCTCCTAAGCATATGAAGCTTTGAGAAAGAATGAAAGAGGGAGTGAGAGAAACAAAGAAACGAGACTTCCTCTGGCTTTAGAGAAGAGGCTATTAAATAGAGTTAGCATCTGCTGTTTTGGTCACTCATTGTGTAACAGAAAACCAGATTGAAAGAGACTCACCCGTCCTCCTGAAGATGCCTCCAGAGGCAGTGCCATGCCTGGCAGATACTTGTTTAGCTTTCACGTTGCCTTAGGCAGTCTGTTCCAGGTTGTTTTGCTGTCCTTGCCAATGGAAAGGATTTTCTTCCCTGACACCTAGCCTAAATATCCACAGCTTCCATTTAGTCCATTATTTCAATGTGACTTCCTGCTTAGGCCATGAAGGTTTAAATTAGGAACTCCTAAAGTCCTATATCTATGCTGAGAAGATTTAAGCTAAAGATTTAAGCTTTAAGCTAAAGGACCAGGTTGTGGACTTGTAGCTTAGACTCATTACACATGACCATTCCTTGCAGATGATTCCCTGACCAGTATGTGCAATGACCTCAGGTGTATGATGAAATAAAATTATGTCTTCTACTTGTCCTCAGATGTGGACGTAAAGCTCAAAAATAGATCTACCATATGTTTAGTGATACTTAGGTATTTTGAACAGTGTGAAGGGCCATCTAGTTGTCTGCTGGCTTCCTTTGGAAAATTCTCACTAATCCAGCAGAATCTATTTTTCATAGCTTTTTAAGCCCTATTTTCTCTGACTAACAGAAGGGACCTTCCATCATGATTTTTCCCACCACCCCTTTTTTAAACTCAAAGTCCCAACTCTTGAAGCATCTAGGATGTTCTCCTATGTTTATTGTTGGCTCGTTTACCTCCAGACTGTGATATTCTAATTCAAGCAGTGCAGCCACCTAAGAGTCAGGGCAGGCTGTGGGATCAATCACCAAAAATGAAAACTCTTTAAGTTCTACAACCATACACACTAATGCAAAGACAAAGAAGACAATATATGGAGGAGAGAAGATGTCTGTCCAGTATTGTGGTTTTGTGTTCTTCTGTTGCTGCTGCTGCTATCTTGAATTGCTAGTATCTTTTCATGAGGGAGAGAGACAGAAAGACAGAGACAGAAAGAGAGGAGCAGGCCTTTTTAGGCATAGGTCCATGTGTAGCAGTTTTGGTACTACCTCTTAGAGTTCCCTGAGGTAGCAATGGGAGGTAGGCAACCTCATTGGGCTTTGTGATACTGCAAGGGTCCCCTCTGAGCTGAGCAGTATTGATCCACCTTTGGAGGCAGAGGAACTTTGTTGTGGGTCACTGATCTGCAGCAGAAGATGACGAAGGGGAAAGTATTCTTTCTCCTGCTATTCTTTTGAATTCTGCCTCAATTCCCTTCCTTACTCATCTCCTGCTCTGGTGATTGCCCCATCCAGGTTTGTGTAGGTTATCTCTGCTTCTAGGGGCATTTCTCAGCTTTTTGTCACTAGGGAGTGTATATGGTTCAAATGAAGTAGAGACTAACCAAAGACTTCCTAGAAGGCACTCCAGGTGGCTCAGTTGCAGCTTGTGGTAGAACATGGGGACCTGTAGTTGGTAGGGTAGTTGGCAAAAGAGAGTTGAAAATCACTGGTCTTAATGACCTCATGGTTGGACTGTGTGCATCAATATTGTCACTCTTCTGTAAGAGGGAATGCAAGGTTAGAAACTGAAAAGAAAATAAATGATGCAGATGCACTGTCACCACCTCCCACCAGCAGGCTGATGTTCACCCAGTCTCCGAGCAATGGCTACTCTCAAAAAACTCAGCTTTTATTGCTGAGCACAACATGATATGGTGTAGAATATCCCTTTGGTCAGTTGGGGTCAGATTCACCAGCTATGTTCCCTCCAACCTCTTGCCCACCCCCAGCCTATTTGCTGCAGTGGCAGAGTGAGAAACAAAGAAGTTCCTGATGATGTGCAAGCACTGCTCAGAAATAGCGAAAACATGGGTGTGTTATCAACATCGTTTTGGTCACAAATCCGAAGCACAGCAAGGTTCAGAACGCTATGAAGAAACTTAACTGCATCCAGACCCAATACACATACCAAAGCTCTCACCTAGCAGTAAGCTGTCATACACTGAAACCACAGTGGCAACAGCTGGGTTTGAGAAAACAGGCCTCACTGGAGCACTTTTTTGTGTGTGTGTGTGTGTGTAAGCATAGGCAGAGTTTTTGTGTCTTCCCGTTACTGATGCAGTCAGTACCTTCAGCACTCCGGTCCCTTACTGGCCACAATGCGGTTGCCACCCTGTTTGAGGTCTCCACATGTAAGCGTCTTTGCTGTTGTATATGCAGCCAGCTACGATGATGGTGAAAAGACTGGGGGTTTCTTTGTGAGCTGACCACAGGCAAATTTTTGCTTGTGTTTTTGAAGGAGGATATTTTTTCCCTGTTGTAACTGGACAAATAAGGGATTTAAATAATACTTTTAAAATATTAGCAGTAGCAACTTAGGTGAAATGAGAGCTCTTTTGGGAGGGAATGGGGCCTGAAAGGGTCTTAAAGAAAGCCATCTCCTGATCTGAGACTCAGCTTGCTCCCTTTTCCTTTCCATCACATCCTCCAAGGTCTTCAGTCACAAAACAGAAATCAGACAAGGCTGAGAGGAGGTTAGTTTCATTTGTGTGTGGGCAGAGGTGGGGTGAGGAGGGAGCAGTGAGGGGTTTTTTGAGAAAAAATCTTTTTCTATGCCTCTTTCATACTCCACAGTGGCAAACAGGCAGAATTTCTATACTGCTTCCTTCCCTTTTCCCCTCTTCCTTCCCTGCCCATCCTGATTCACATTTTGTGCTCTTGTCTGTGCTGCTCCCATACTGCGGGTCAGATGAACACCCATTAATCCTGGGCATATTCTAAAAATAAAAACTGAAAGAAAAAATACCAGAACAGTGTGAATCAAACTGCAGTCATCTTTCTGTTCTCTTAATGGGGGAAAAAAAAGAGGAGATCAGTGGAGACACTCTTTCACTGCTTCTCTTTCCAAGACAAAATTATTCTGGCATTTGCAGTTTTCCCTTGATATAGGTTTTCTAATTTATACACTTAAAAGGCACTTTAAAATTTAGGTGCATTAGCTCAAAAGCTTATGCAGACCATTCACCCACTTCTCTCTGCTTGTGAATAGAGCTACCATAAGCAGCCTGGTGAAGGAGAAATGTAGCTTGAAATCACTCTATTGAATTTACATGGTGTTCTCATATGTTACTCCAAAGCAAGAATAGGCCCATCCAGGGCGGGGGGGTGGTTAGCTATAGAGTAAGCAGTGTGTTTACTGTGTGTAGCTGCTGCCTTTAGCTGTTAATTTCAAAGCTTCCTTTAACTCATTTTAAGCATTAAAAAAAATCCTTTGTGCAGGTTTGAGTCTGACTTGCTCTTTGGTTTATGAGCATAAAACCTGCAGGCCTTCCTTCTGAAGTTAGCTATACATAAGCTTCTTTCTTTTAGATTACAAATTAAGTTTGGATGTTGGTGGGAAAAGAAAAAAAACACAGAAGAACCTTTTCTCAGAACTGCTCTTCCTCTTCTGTGCTTTTCTAGGGCATCTTTTTCTTAAAGTAATAAATGCCAGTACAAGGCATAACTCAGTTACTGTAACTTTAAGAGATTGCAGAGTGAGCCTCTGCTTTAATTGCTTCTTGTGTTTTGTTCTGGTTTGGTTTTGCTGAAAGGGATGTATCACAGAGGATGGAAGAGAATTCACTGTGTTTTGAAGAAGATGAGGCCATGACATTCACGCATTCAGCTGGCAAAGAAGCCACAGAAAACCAAAAGTGTGGTGATGTGTCCCTTTGTGGGCAGTTTGGAGGGTTTGTCTTCTCTTTTTGGATTGGGGAGCTTTCGATTATGGGCTGCTCAAACAGCCACATTGTGCTAATGCAGGTTCCAGTGGCCTTGCCAGGTGACCTCCCCAGCAGCCAGTCCCACCACCACAACTGTCCCTCAAACAGCCACGTGTGGACATGTTTATTGTCCTTCCTGCCCAGCTGGAGCACTGACTTCCTTTTTCTTCTCTAGTTTGTAAAATACAGATCATATAGCTATATTGTTAATAAATAGGTCATCTGGGTTGTAATAAACCTCTTGCTGGAGTGGAATCATACCCTCCCACTGACAGGGTGATGGATCTGTTTGTCAAGACGTTCATCGCTCTTTCTTCCTGGCATTGAGTGACCACCCTCCCTGCCCCATGGGCAGCTGTGGCCATGGCCTCTGGCAGAAGCCAGGGGTCTGGTTGTAGCTCACTGAATCCTTCAACATGTGCCTTCTCTTTGCCAGTCCTGACCCCCGAGGCTGGCTGCAATTAAACAGCAAGATGAAGACCAAACCTTCTATCTTTTATAACTTACTTTTAGTTCAGGTCCCAAAGAGGAAGAAGAGGGAAGGCAAGCACAGGGCTATACTTTGCAGATGTGTTACAACTTAAATCTTGTCTGTAGTGTCAGGAAGTTGTCATTTCCAGGGTTGCATCCCCAGTCACTTGTTAATGGGGAGAAACAGCAGGGCAGAATATGGCACTTCAAAGCTCCTTGCAGGATCTGCTCTTCTCATGGTAGCAGGAGCCACTCCTTTTCCTGAACTGCTTCTGCCACCATTGTAGATTTCCAAAGCAACTGTATGCTCACAAGAAACAATAGTAGGAGCACTCCAGCACTGTAAAAGACATTTTCTTTGAACCAGAGCACTATGGCAGCAGGAACTCATCTAAGACTGCTCCTCCTACTCCTCCAGCAATAGTTGTCCACTGACACTGGGCAGTAGCCTGACTTTTGACTGCTGCAGATGAACAATTAAACTGCTGGGATTTTTATGGTCAGCCCACTAAAGCAGAATCTGAGAGTGAAGCACTAAAGGACTCCCTTAAATAATCCAACTAATGCACACCAGGAATTTTTCAGTGCCGTTTTGAAACATACTTGACTGGAAGTTTTGCCCTGGTGTTTCTGGCTTTTTGTTCAGAAATATCACGTCCTGTATGTAAGATTTTCTGCATATTTTTAACCATCAGAGGACATCCAAATTATTTTAAAGTATCTGTTGTACCTTCCTGACCTGCATTATGATTCCTAAAAGTTGTGGAATCACTGTTTAAGCTGGAATGAAGGCAGTCCTCTGAAAGGTACCAGAGTTAATAGATAAAAACAAAAATAATTCAAAAAGTGCTGCAATTTTATTCCATCTGTTTCATTTGAGTTGGCTCAAAACTGACACAGTTTAATTCTGGAAATCGAAAATGCTCCCATCAGCATAGATGAGAGTCAGAGAGAGGTCAGCAAGCAGACAGCATGAGAATTACTGACCTACATAGGACTAGTTTTAAGTGCCTATTTGTTGCCCAACTTGGAATGCCTTCCTAGTGACTTGTAATATTCAAAGTGGGTGAGTGAACCTTTTCTGAAAACTGGGGGGTTTAATGTGTTTCACGTTTGTGTTTCAAAATACATACTCCATCAGTTTCTCTCTAGGGAGCTACTGATGGTGGCATGGAAAGTAAGACATTTCAACTTCAGGGTAAATTTCTGTGTTGATTATTATCCCTATCCAGTCTGCAGGAGGAATTCCACAGAAAACTAAAGTCTCTTTTAAAAATTCTGGTATTTATTTTTCTTGGAAAGGCTTTTCTGTCCTTCTTGCATCTTCTCGGTAACTCAGAATGTTACATTTTGAATATAAAATCCTACTGTAGCTCATAAAATTTGGCTTATTTGATGTCACAGACTGATAGTTCTATGGTGCTTTCAGCAAAACATAAAACACCAAAAAGATGTCCCTTAGAGAATCTATTTTTCACAGCCATGCTGGATGCATCCCTTGGTGTGATTAATAAGCATGTTCACCACAAAGACGGAATAAAAGCCAAGGATTTTGTGCTTCTGATTCTCTTTAAACATAACTATTTCTTAACTCAGCCTCCCTGCTGATGCTTTCCAGGCAAGATTTGTAGGATTTGGTCAGAAAAAGACAGTTGATGGGTACCAATCATCCAGCCTTTCCCTTTCATGTCTTTCACTGAAAGAAGCTGTCTTAAAAATATGCCATCAAATTTCATTCCAGAGAAATCCAAGAGGAAGGAGAATGCACCCTGCTGGGTCTGAACCTGCTCCACACCTCTTCAGCAATTTCGACTCCTCTCCCATGCTGGTCCCCTTTCCTGTGCAAAGAGTTCCAGAACAGAGGCTATGGCATGAATTGAAGGGTGCAGAATAGACAGGTTTTTCCCTGCATCCCCCTGTACCCCTCAAACATTTTAGGACCTATTTTCTCTTACAACTCTAAAAAAAGCACGTTCTGAAGAGGCACCATAATTCAGAGTTTTGACTGTGAGTTGTGAAATCATAGAATCATAGAATCATGGCACGTTAAGGGACTGGAATGGACCTTAAAGATTATCCAGGCCCAGTCCCCCCTGCCATGGGCAGGGACATCCCGCAATCGACCAAATTGCTCAAGGCCTTATCCAGCCTGACTTTGAACACTGCCAGGGTTGGGGCACCACAAGCTCACTGAACAACCCATTCTAATGTATAACCACCCTCACAGTGAAAAATTTCTTCTTCATATCTAACCTAAATTTCCCCTCTTTTAGTTTGTACTCATTACTCCTTGTCCTATCACTACGGTTTCTGACAAAGAGCCCCTCTCTGTCTTTCCTGTAGAACCCCTTCAGATACTGGAAGGTTGCCATCTTCTCTTCTCCAGGCTGAACAGCCCCAACTTTCTCAGCCTGTCTTCAATCCTCTTAACTTCATGGCCCTCCTCTGGACTTGTCCCAACAGTTCCATGTCCTTCTTATGTACTGTACACAGTACTCCAGATGAGGGGAAGAGAAGGGGAGAATCACCTCCCTTGACCTGCTGGACACACTTCTGATGCAGTCCAGGATTCTTGTGGCTTTCTGGGCTGTGAGTGCACATTGCCAGCTCATGTTGAGTTTTTCATTAACCATCACCCCTAAGTTTTTCTTCACAGGGCTATTCTCAATCATGTCTCTGCCCAAACTGTAGGAGTGTATCTGGGCTTGCCCTGACTCAGGTGTAGGATCTTGCACTTGGCCTTGTTGAACTTCATGAAGTTCACATAGTCACACCTCTCAAGCCTGTCAAGATCCCTCTGCATGGCATCTCTTTCCCTCCAGTGTGTCGACAGCACTACACAGCTTGGTGTCCTGATGCTCTGAAGGAGTGAATTTACACCAGTCTTTCTCCCATCCATATACTTACAGATGCAGAAGCTACACTAAGTAGATGTGAATCAGTATTTTTTGCTTTTCAAATATTACGTGTTACAGCTTTTACTTTTAAAATAGAAGTATAAAAAAAAAAATTAATTTTCCTGGTATTCCTGGACTTTTCCTAGGATTTGATTAACTAGCAGTGGACTGCTTTTTGTTTCTGCAAATGGAGCGGGTGTCTGGCTTTGTCAAGTGTTTCAGTTTTGGCTTCCATTTTGTATCAAGAACCAAAAGAAAAATTGAAGGAGGGTGATTTACAATAATAAGAATGTTAACACATCTCCTTAGCCTTACTCAAAAGTAATTAAAGTGCTACGACTGTATAAATAATAATGATATAATGAATTTTATATCTTCGTCGACTAATATTTTGACCATGTAGGAGGAAACTACTATTCTGGTTAAACTCATGTTGGATTGCTTGCAATGTAAATGTTGGAGTCCAAGAAATATAGCAAGGTCAACAAAGGAGACAAATAACATAATGTTTATTTTCATTTGTCACTAAGGAAGTCTCAAAAAACATGTAAGTGGGGTTTTTTAATGTTTTCCTGAAAACACATGTTTTATATTGCCCATAAAAACACAACTTTAGAATAAACAAATTCAGCTTGCTTACATTAGAAAAGTTCATTTTAATTAGACCAGTTACATACCTTTTTACAATCCCAGTGTCAAATTATGATAATTCTGCATGACCCGTAACTCACACATCTGAGAAATGCTGCCTTTCTTAATGGAAATGGAATAAAAACTTGTTCCTTTACTATAAGATGCACAGCATGTTGGATGAACAACATTGTGTGCTCGTCTCTGGAGAGTTTAGTGTAAAACAACTCCAGATTTTGTTTGATGATCTCAGAGCTGGCTGAATAACTTCAGCCTTCCACAGCTCCAAATGCTGACATGCAGGGAGATGAGACTTTTGGATATTAAAAGCCTGCTCTATGATACTGAAGGAGATTAGTTTTTGGAATTCATTCATTAACACAAAGGCCAATGCTGAATGGAGGTTATATTTATTGTCTATGAAACCCCTGAGTAAGCTGAAATCACTTTAGGCATGTACATGCATACATGTATTCTCTCACATTGAGCCAACTCCCCATGATGCTGTTTCTTTGAGCAAGGAACAGACAACTTTCAGAGACTTGGCTTGAAAAGATGTGTGCATGTAACACCCTCTGTCACATTTTGCAAGAGGCAGTCTTTATTCTTGGATTGTCTAGACACTGTGACAGTGGGAGGGGACAAGTGAAAGAAAAAGCCCATTTTGTCAGTCGTTCTCTTTGTATCAAATTCTCCATCTCTGTGTGATGCCATTGCTAGCAAAAAGCTAAAGCAAGCAAAAACAGAACAAAAATCAAGAAACCGATAATTCAATTCACTGGTTTAGTATACATATCATTCCTAGAAAAAAACTCCGAACCATTTTTTTGAAACTACAGTACATATGTATACCATCTCCTTGTTTATTCACTTTTTTCAAAATTAATACTTTGAGCAGTTTTAGTTTTGCAGCTGATTTGTCATTTTAACTTTTTCCTCATCAACGTGTAAATGAGGTGTGTAGAGCTGTTTAGTCAGCAGTTGTAGATTTGTATGTGAAATATTCACAGATTTCAGTGGGGATTTTCCTGCTCAACCAAATCTTAGTGAATGAGCAACAAGAAAACCCCTTTCCCTCCCACTGCTCTCCCAGATTTCATGTTTCCTATCTCTTTTTTCTTTCTTTTCTGCTTTTTTCCATGGAAGCACATGGGGGAAAATAAGAGAAGAAACAGAGCTGGGAGGAGAAAGGGAGGAGGTGATAGAATTTCACAGGGACATAAGACTGTAAGCCATCAAATAGGCTATGAGATTCTTCACTGCTTTGAGGTGAAGCATGTTGCAGCATTTGCAGCTTTTAACCAGTCTGATTTAATGGCTCACTCTTCCCTGTTCGGATGGTCAGCATCTCTTTCTGCCTTTCCTTTTGAGCTGGGATTTTCCTCGTGCTATCTCCCATGCAGCATTTGCTCTTTGCGCATGTTTTGCTCTCTGCACACCACAGCCACAGTTTTCACAGAGAGTCCCAGACTCACCCTTCCCGCCCAAAGCCTCCTGGATGCTGCCCATGGTCATAGCAGTGAAATGAGCCACCAGCACACAGGGTTCTTGCCTTCCATGTGGTCCTGCTTCACTTCCTGGCACTGCCCATGAGACTCCTTGGTTCTGAGAGGAGCCAGGAAAATTTCACCTCGGAATGATGTCTCCAAACAAAAGGTTTCCAGAGCCAGGCCATCCTGCTGTTGAAATTGTAAAAGCAGTAGATGTTATCTGCACGAGCAGTTTTTCACAGCTGATATGAAGCTGGCTGGGGCACCTCTGCACCTGTTGTGGTCCCTGTGGGCTCACCTGAAGTCACTACTGGTGCTGGTTATGCACAGTACTCTGCACCTCCATTTCCAACCCAGCTTCCAGGGTGATCAGAGGCTGGAGGTCTGCACAGCTGCCACAGCAGTAGCAGCAGTAGTGCGTTTTGCAGCCTCCAGCTCTGCATTTGACATGTTAATTCCTCTGGGACTTTCTCTAGTTTCTTAATGTGTGTACCTTTGGCAGCCCCACCTTCTGCTATCAGCAGGTTCTAGCCTTCAGTTTGTTACTGCATAAAAGGGCTCTTCCTTTTGTTTTAGTTGTGCCCTCTGATAGCTCCCTACTACTTTCCTGTGCTGTAATAACTATTGACTCACTGTGACTGCTTTTCTGCTTGCCATGCAGAGCTCCAGCAATGGAAGAAGGCTGTATTGTCTAGGTGCTCTTGGGTAGTTGTCAAGGTCAAATATGAACCATGGGCCAATTGCCTCATTCTGTGTTGTGGGGGACAGATTTGAACACCTCGAGCTGCACATGTTTGCCTGAATTCTTTGCCTTCCAGTCATGCCCTCCTGGTGAAGAGTGAGCAAGAGGGATTTCATCCTCTTTTGCCCGCCATGAAAGCTATTGCCTGGCAGGGCTTGGCAGAGATCTGCCACTACCCTAAGAGCAGACAGGACCCTCTTCCCCAGGCCCCAGTGGGAAACTGCCAAGAGGGAGATTTTGTGTGAGTTTTTTTCCAACATGTTGCTGTTTATATTCAAACCACTGCAGGGTTTTTTCAAAGTACTTAACTTTTGAGCGGTGAATTTAATTTAATCCTCATCATTATGTGGGTTTGGGGGAGATCTGGTGAGCATCAACATATGAACACCTGTCCTTCCCTTACTCTCCTAGGATTTTAGATAATGGGCTGTGTGCAATGTAAGGATAAAGAAGCAACAAAACTGACTGACGAGAGGGATGGCAGTTTAACTCAAAGCTCAGGCTACCGCTATGGGACAGATCCCACTCCGCAGCACTATCCTAGCTTTGGTGTGACTTCAATCCCAAACTACAACAACTTCCATGCCACAGGAGGCCAAGGACTGACTGTGTTTGGTGGAGTCAATTCTTCCTCTCATACAGGGACCCTGCGTACAAGAGGAGGAACAGGTGAGTTGGAAAGTCTTATTTTAGTTCTCTTAGTGAGTGTCAGTCATGTGCCTACAGCAGAGACATGACTGTCTCAGCATGCTGCTTTTGGGGAGAGTTATTTCACAAAACAGTGCAAAGAATTGAAGTAGGGGCGGAACTGAGTCTTCATCCTTACCTTTGCTAATTTGCAGGTGCTAGTTCACCTAGGGGGTGAGAAATGACGTGTGCTTACCCAATGTGGTTAACTGCCTCATTGCTCTAGCAGGGAATGGAAAGTGTGGGCTGAGCCATCTCAAGTTGTTAACAGGAAATACTTGGCATGGCTATGTCTGCACTCTCTCTTCAAACCTCCTTTGCCTGCTTGGGATCCTATGACTGTACAGAATGAAGGAGGTGGAGCTCCTACCGGCTGTGTAAGACCAGAGGGATTAGAATGGTTGTTCAAAAATTAGGAGGGTTGGGTTTATTTTGCTCTTCAGCAATCTGAGTAGCTTACATGTACTGAGTAGCCACCTCATCTCTCCAAGTTCCTTTCCCTCCGACTTTTTGTGATAGAGTATAACGCACCTATCTTTTTCTTTAGGTGTAACTCTTTTTGTGGCACTTTATGACTATGAAGCAAGAACAGAAGATGACTTGAGTTTTCACAAAGGAGAAAAATTTCAGATACTTAACAGCTCGTAAGTTTTAGGCTGGAAAATTAATATTTTCAAACCTATAATGTTTACAGTTTTGTTTGCTTATGTTATTAGTAAAATCTGATGTTGGATATTCAAGATATGGAGGGGTTTTGCTCTATGCTTACTTACTTGTCCTTGCATTTAGTGCACTTTTGCAAAGTGCTTTATTGTGAGGGGAAAAAAAACAACTTCAACCACATGCAGCTTTACTTCAAAAATAAGTGTGAGATTGTGTGATTCACTGCTTACATTTTACAGTAACCCCACATTCAGAACTGAGACTACCAGCTCTGTACTTTACCAGTAGCCACAAAAGTTCTGCAAGGCATATACTAACACTTTTTGCAATCTGTTGCAAATATCTCCACACAGAAATGAGCTGAAAACTGATTCACAAAAGAGACATTATCCAGACTTGCGTGCCAGGTTTAAAAGCTTTTTTTTTATCTTTTAAAGGTAGGTCATGCAGTCAGAACATGGTAGGAACTTCTGCTACCATTGCACAGTTGCATTTGACATGGAAACCACACTTCTATCCTGGAAATCATCAACTTAAAATTAATTTTATCAACTGCCCATAGAAAAAAATCCCTTAGCAACTTAAAAATAACATCCAAAATTCACTGTGCTACTGACATATATCTGAACATCTTGTAATTCTTGGCTAAGAACATAAAGTGGCAGGCTCTGTGTTATGTTCAGTATTGCTATCATGAAGAAGTAAAAATGGGTTAACAACAATGTCACTTTCTAAAGGCTTTGTGATGTTGGTCTCATCTTTTTTTCTTACACTATGTGACAGTGAGGCAAATCTATCCCTGGTGCAATTCCTGTTAAATTTAATATAACAACTGCAGGGTTGGAGTTGGCTCAATGTGCATTGAAGTTAAAAAAAAAATCAGGTAATTCTGTGGAATATTTCATGAAGCTGGAGGGCTTTGATGTAGATGAAAGCACAGAAACTTCAGTTATGACTAGTAAAGGGAGCAGCAGTTTTAAAACCTTTCTGCTTCTAAATCAGAGCTTGAAAACAAACCCTTTTTTAACCTATCATCCATTTTTGCTCACATTGCCTACTGCTTTCCTAACCTTGTACAAACTATGCTACAACTTGAAACAAGAAGTTCCACACATTATAAATACATATGCCAGTTGATGAAATCAGGGAGTGCTCACAAGGGCTTGCAGGCATCCTTGGAGTCAGTGAGACAGAGAGATTCTCCTACATGTGGGTGGCTGCAGTATATGCATTTTGATGCAGGTAATTTACTGCCTGGAAGAAGGTTTTCTAAGAAAAGAAAAAAGACCAAACATCCACTGATTTTCCTGTAGGATTATAGAAGTTCAGTGCCCATTGTAGTCAGCTCTGCTTGTAAACATGGACCTAACCACACTCCTGGAGTTGTGGCATCCAGGCTGGGGACCTCCAGAAGGCTGCGTTTCTCTAAGAATGCTTCCTCTCTTCACTTGTATCAGAAATTATGTGAAAGCCCATTTTTTAAGTGTCTGCCAATGCTGCTTGCAAACAGAAGTGCATAAAACTGGAATTTTTGGCAGGGTTTGGATTTTTCTTTAGTGCTCAACAAATTTGATTTGTGCTTTGAAGTAAACATTCAGGCCAGCAATACCTGATATGGCATACAAGAGGGTATCCCTGTGGTTTGAAGTCAGAAATTATACTAAAGGCAGTCGGGGGGGGAAAAGGTACGTGCAAAGTGGTTCAGAGCAGAGCCTAACTTTGGGGCTCCAAAACACTCAGCCATGCCCAGCATCCCCACCGCCACTCCCACACACCCTGTCTAGCCCCATTGAGTAATTTCCTCCTACCTCAGCTGGATGTCTAAAATTGAGAGCTGTGAAAAAAGCCTGCATTCCTCCTCCTTTCTGGCAACGCTTTGGGAGATTTAAGCTTCTCTATCAAAGCAGAGGGAGTTTTGTTGCTGGTTTTGTGATATCTACGGGGCTGCTTTTTCCCTCCCTAGATACGACAAAATACCTCCATCTAGTGGACTCTCTGTACAGTAAGGAGAAGAAATGGAATGGTACAATTTATCAACCACAGTATAGCATATTGTCTCAGAAGTATTCTACATCAGCATATGGGGGAAGGGTTAGCACTTCAGGTGGTAAAATTAGGGACTCAAACACATAGAGCCATTTACCTGACATAGTAATGCACACAAGGTGTATTAAAATAGTGTCAACTGCCAGCCTCTACAAAAGCTATTTATTCTTCGCATTTTTTGAACTGTAAAATTGGAAGCAGCTCCTTTTTGACTAATCATAGCTGGTTTTTAGTTGTTTTCCTTAGAGTTCATGTTCCTTCAAACTGTTAAAGAAAGTAGAGTTGAAAATTTAAAAGTAAGAACTCACGTTGTCACAACCTTTCCTGCCAGTAATAGTTTAGACAGTGTGTTTTCTGTAACTGCTTGCTTCCAGAAGAGGCTGAATTCTCCAGCCACATTTGATAATAGCGTTTTATTTAGTGAACAAATCTCTGGTTTACAGAGAGGGGAACTGTGAAAGAGTTTCTAAGCAGTCCAGAAATAGAAAAGAGAATGCTTATTATTAGTGGTAGGAGTTAAACATCAGTGAATCTGGTGCTGAGAATGAAAGACAAAGGCTAAGTCCCAAATCATTGCATCCTGTAAAAAGCTGAGAAATAAACTTATCTTAAAGCTGCACATCCTACAGCAGCACACATTGTCTGAAAGGCAGTACCATGTCCCACTGTGCACACCAATCTAACACAAAAATTCATGCTAAGCCTATGGAATGCTGCCTTAAGATGCTCCTGCATGGACCTCTTCACATTTAAATGTTGTGAGTCCCTTCCAACGCAGAATATTCTGTGATTCTGTAATATTTTTTGTAAGTATTTGAAAAAGCAGCCTAGTCCTTTGCTACTTCAGATACGTCCTCCAGGCAGCCAGCAGAGGGAATCTAGACAATGAAGTGTGCTCTTTAAGGGCCATCTAAAGTGCTATGTTGATAGATGGTTTTTTGATATCTTTGGGTTTCAGGTTAATTATGCTCATAGAAATTTAAAATGAGCAGTGAATGTTCTGTGACACTGTGTCATGGTGTAACCCCAGACAGCAACTCAGCCTCACCCAACCACTCTCTCGCTCCCTCCTGTGATGGGATCATGGAGAGAATCAGAGGGATAAAAGTGAGAAAACTCATGGGTTGAGATAAAGGCAGTTTAAAAGGTAAAGCAAAAGTCATGATCACAAGCAAAGCAAAACAAGGAATTCATTCACTGCTTCCCATCAGCAGACAGGCGTTCAGGAAAGCAGGACTCCATCACTCATGACAGTGACTCGGGAAGACAAACACCATCACTCTGAACATCCCTGCCTCTTCCTTCTTCTTTCCTCAGCTTTATATGCTGAGTATGACAACATATGGTATGAAATATTCCTGTGATCAGTTGGGGTCAGATGTCCCGGCTGTGTCCCCTCCTGACCCCTTGTGCACCCCCAGCCCCCTCGCTGGTGCGGTGGGGTGAGAGACAGGACGCCTTGATGCTGTGTAAATTCTGCTCAGCAGTCACTAGAACATCCCTGTGTTATCAATAGTGTTTCCAGCACAAATCCAAACCGTAGTCCCATACCAGCTACTATGAAGAAAATTAACTCTATCCCAGCCAAAACCAGCACACAGTATTCATCTTGGCAGTTTTCCTATAAGCTCTCTCAAGGGTCTGTGTTAGAATAATTGGAGACAGTTTTCAATATTCTAGTCCAAACCAGCCCGCACAAACCTGATTTCACTGGGCTGTTATGCCGCTTTATGCCATTACGCTACATTTGGAAGGGTACGCTACTAATCACTGCTGAAATAATTACAGGTATAAAGAAATATGTTTATTATTTGGGTTTAGATGTGAACAGCAGTCTTGGAAGCATGCCAGCGATAAAGAGATGAGTTGCTGTGGCCACACAGTTAACAAAGTCAGATCATTGTCTTTATAGCTGTGTCTCACTCTCACTTCTCCTCACCTCTGTTTCTGCAGGGAAGGAGACTGGTGGGAGGCCCGTTCCTTGACAACAGGCGAAACTGGTTACATTCCCAGTAATTATGTGGCTCCAGTTGATTCCATCCAAGCAGAGGAGTATGTTTTCTTTTTTGTTGTAAAGACCCATTAGTGCTGTATGAGAAGTAGGTGTGAGGAGTTGGCTTTTTGATTGATTGCAGTGATTTTTCAGATTACTTTCATTATATTTATTCCAGTTCTTAACCGCACTGATAAATAATTAGGTAATTAGTAACAAAAGAAGCACAGGCTCAGTGCTTTTTCAATGTCAAAACAAAGGAAGAAAACCTAAAGGAACATAGGTCTATTCCTTTTTTCAAGTGTCGACTAATTTCAAGCTTTAACCAAAAGATGCCTTTGCTTTTCCTGAACCAACTTGTAAAAATATTTTGAGTCAATTAGTGTGCAAGTCAGCTGCATGTCTATTAAAGAAGGCACATTCCATCAACAAATACAAATCCTACGATAGTAGGATGCCTATAACAAATGCAGCAGGCAGCATAATGAGAACATATCTATGCAAAGAAAATGAGTGATGTGTGTATCCGTATTATTTCCAAAATAAGAGATACAGTGAAGGAGCTTATACAGCTGAGCAGGCACTAGTGTAGTCTGTACTTCAGGTTGATTGTGAAACAAAAAAAAAACATTTGCTGCAGGAAGGAAAAAAGGCAGTAACTCTGAAAGCCTCATAGAGAACCACAGTAAAGTGGTTACATCTGGTCCTTCTGCTGAGGTTTTAGAGCTATGCTTCAACAAAAATATTGAATACTAATACATCACTATATAAGTCAAATATGTACCTTATAGCAACATCTGTAAAAATACTGCTCGTCAGCAGCCACACGGTTTTCTGCCCTTTTCCTTATCTGTTCTTTCCACCCGCCAAGTCTTGGTTTCTGTTTGTCTAAGTCTAGCCTTTTTCGTAGGATACCAAGCAAGCATTCCCAGCAACTACTGATTATGGGCTTAATGCAAAGTGCTACTGCATAACGTATGCAACATTTACTACACAGTTTGTCACACTGGCTTTCCACCATGATAAAAGAGACATAGTATGACAAAAATGGTTGACTATACTCGAGTAACTATAGTTTCCTTAAATAATCCTCCATGTTTGAGATCTGTGACACTAATTAATAATGCTATGTAGCATTCGTCTTACTATTTCTGATGCTTCTCTAAGGTGGTACTTTGGCAAACTTGGCCGAAAAGATGCCGAGAGGCAGCTGCTGTCATTTGGAAACCCCAGAGGTACCTTCCTGATCCGGGAAAGCGAAACTACCAAAGGTAGGCTGGCCAAAGGTATTCTGATAACAAATGAGATGATAAATGAGAAAAATTGTGCTAAGTGTGTGAGGTACCATTTTCAGTGGTATGAAGGTAGGGATAAGAATCATCTTGCATATATTTATGCTAGGGAATTGGATGTCTGGATATCTTAGGTCTTAGAATGAGTGTTCAAAGCAAAGAACAACCCAAGTGCAACCCCTGTCATGCTCAACCCATGGTATCTGCAGTGCAAGTCACACAGTGTGATCCTTTGAAATTCTGTATCCTTAGGGGAGGGGGGGAGAAAAGAGAAAAAAATTATGTAGCAGTTTTAAATTCACATATTAACAGGGAAAAACTTGAATATATTTCTAATTAATGTATTCATGAAGTATTCAATTATATCTGTTCTGTTGAAGTCAAGTGGAAGGATATATTCTCCTCCTTCCCTCTAAAAATATTGAAGGAGTTCCAGTTTTCTTGGTGGGTGCTATTTTTGCTTTTACATTTTGCTCACGTGGCCTGTCAACATCTTCTTCAAAAGTTTCACATATATAAAAAGATCTCTCTAACTCATACAACTATTGAGGAGAAAACTGCAACTAAGTAAAAACAAACCTGGCCATTTCTCAATTAACCAGCAATCCAAAACAAAAGCTGTGGGAGGCATAAGTCACTAGAATTAATTCCATGTAAGTTCTGAAGTCTAATGATGGTTCATGTAATTAAAGCACTGACTTGTCAGTGCTTTGATCAGAGCACACTTTCAGCTAGACTTAAAATGCAAAGTGCTGGAGTCATGGCTAGTTAAGGGGTTTAAAGGAGAAGAGCAGTACTTCCCACTCCTCTCTACCCAACCTATCTTCAGATGCTGCATTCTGTCATCTAAAATAGTAAGTTTTATATTTTTGACTCTTCCAGTCACTGGATTGTTCCTTTGCTGCCTATAACTCTGAGGACTGTTTCTGATACAAAATGTGAATGGACAGGCTGTTGTTTCAGACAGCCAGCTTCTTGTCACCGCACAACTTCATCATGCTTCGCGGAGCAGTGAGGCACTCTCACCAGGAGCAAGACAGGCTCTAACTTGCTCTTTTTCTGCAAATAGCCTCCACCTGTTTTTTTTCACCAACAGTTGCTATGATGTGTGTGAGGAATAGGACTTCATTCCACTCTGTGACAAGTTTAAAAACTCGCTCATATATGCAGCTGTGGATCCTAAAAACAAATGCAACACCATTTCTCTAAACCACATTATCAATTTAGTCTGGTTTTCCCATTTTTTATACTGTGATAGGGGATATATTTTGCAGGGCCGTTTACTTAGCTAAGTCAGGGCTTTTTTCCATGTTCTTGTGAGACACAAAAGCATCGGGGAAATGGAGTAATTCATCATGGATGGACTTAGAGCAGCAAGCTTCATTTCTCTGCATTTGAACTTAAGGCTTTCTACATCTTCAGGCTAAGTTTTCTTCAAAGCCATCGGAAAGAACCAAACATGCATGGTTTTTGTCAAAAATGCCTATTTCCTTTCTCATCTTTGTGGTGTTTCAGTATGTTGTTAGAAGAAAACAGCAAGCTTGTTGTTCATGAGAGAGAAAAAAATTGGCTGGATGGCCTTGAATGGTGTGTTCTGCCATTAGTCTTCTCTAAATGCTTTACTCCAACTAATTGTCTTGGGCTTGAGGCAAGAATTGTTTTGTGACCTACAATTGTCCCTTCTGCTTTAAATAATAGCAATAATAAAATTAATCAGTATCATATTAAAAAGTATCATTGTAGATTATTTCAGTGTGAATTTAACCTCCTTTGATGAGGGTTGTCTTCTCTTCTTACTTCCAAAAAAAATCAGATGGAGCTGGCTTTTCATTTTTTCAATGCCTGACTACCCAGGTACTTCATCAGCTTTTGTCTGTATAACTCTTCACCTGGTTTCAATCTCCACTCTTCAAGGCTGTCTGGTTTTAGGTTTGGGTTGTTGGGGTTTTTTTTCAATTCATTAGTATGATATATTGTAATGTCATATTTCTATCCCAAATTTTTACTATGTACATCTCTTATATTTGAATTTATCATCAGATAATAACACATAGTATAAATAACCAACAGCCTAAATAAATGGATAATGAAATCCATCTTGGTTCTTGTTTTTGTCCAGATTTGAACTAATGCTCCAGTCCTGCAACTTGATCTGAGGTCAGCTGGGGTCCACAGAGGGCCACCCATGCAGCTGTGATTGCAGACCTGGAGCCACAGATTGTTTACATTTTCCTAAAGAATTTGAAAGAGTGACCAGATAGGCAGGGAGCGTGACTAAAGAAAATACAGCTGCTGCCAGTGAATCAAAACTCACAGATGCAGACATGGAGAACACTGCCTGGAAAATTCTGAAAGGAAGCTGACAATGTACAACCCAGAGTGGTGGTACAAAGCATGCACCAGATTTGCTTGCAAATCCCCAAAAAGCTTTGAACTCGTAGTTGAGAGAGAGTTGAGAGAACTCCTAGTTGAGATGTGTTGCCTCAGTAACAGTACTGACCTCAGAAAACTGTCCTAAACAAAGAATATTTTTCTACACTTAGAAAGCATACACAGAAAGGCTTGAGTTAGAAGGGACCTTAGAGATTACCTAGTTCCAACCCCACCAAAATAAATAAACAGAAATAAAATATTAAAAAAAGCACCCCTGTCACTTCTGTAAGGGTGCCTCCCATTTGCTTAAACCAGAATCATCTGTTTAAGTGCTGGCTCTTTTCCTCCCAAATAGGAGACAAACAATAGGGAATTTGAGAAGTCGTTGGAGTCAGGGTGAAGACAGTTTACTCACCACAGCTCCTTCGGTGCTGAGCCACCCACCAGTGCAACCTGTTGAAGGTTAATGCGGTCAGGGAAGCTTCTTCCTGAGGAGACATCCAGGAAAGACATCTTACACGAGGGCCACTTTTCATATTGTACAAAACTATCTGCTGGTGGTTTTTCTTTCCTGTGCTTAGCTGATATGGTTACCTGTGAAAGCAGCAGAGGCTCCAGAAGGAGGACCTTCCTGAGATCTCTGCAGCTTCCAGTTGCCTCTTATCCTTTTAATACCTGAATTTCCTTGAGTAAACACAATATTTGCCTGAGCCATGAGTGAAGATTTGTCTTCTCGGCTGCCTTTGAAATGGCCATGATTTTGTTCAGAAGCTGCATTATGCTGTAAAAAGTGGCTTTGCTTTTGACACTGTAGAGAACTAACATGTGTGCCACTATATGTAGAAAAGGATTGTCCTTCAAGTAAGGCACCTGAATGTGCAGTGCCCTCCATAGGTTGGCTTTGGCTCCTTTTACAGTCAGCAGAAGAAAGCCGGGGTTCTATTCAAGTGCCCCTGGCTGCACCACAGTGCCATAACACTCATGGAAACTAGGATAGGATTCAGCTGCACTAAAAGCACCAGAAGCTTATGTGCAGGCACCTAAATCAAGCCCATAGCCCGCCTGCAGAGAAGCCACAATTACACCTAAAACTACGTCTAGCCCCTCAGCTGAGGTTCCTTTGCCTGGTTGTGAACATCCAGAGCCATTTGAAATTCCTTCAGGGTATCCACATGAATGGAAAAATGTGACAGCCTGTGGGAAAACTGCCAAGCAGCATGTCCTGAGGCATCTTGCATGGCTCTTAATCCCTGTGCTTCAGCATCTGAATCCCACTAGTGAGCTCTAAATCCCCTGCATGGACTTGGGAAGTTAAACATGTGATTCTTACAGATCTCCTGGTGCACAGTCTTGGTGTAGTATCACCTTCAGAAGACTATGGTGTACAAAGTACACTTATTTGGTTGTTTAATGCTTATAAAGAAGTTTGGGATCCATCTAGGTAACAACACTATGCATATATAAAGTCATTTTCTCCAGTGCTTCCTATGAAAACTTGATATATACCAGCCACTGTCATTTACATTAAGTATAGTATTTCCAGTGTAACCTGAAACTTAGAATAGAAAAAGTAAATTTAACAATTTGAATCAGTAAATGTTAAAATGTGAGTTTTCATTTATCCAGAAGTCCCAATTTCTTTCTAGAACATTGTGAAAGGAATGTGGTGGGAACATCCTAAGATTTCTCTGACACTTATCTCCTTGTGTTAGGTTAATTTGTTCTTTTTCAGGGTACAGTAAACATTTTTTGGAAGCAATTTCTCTTTCACTTTGTAACAACTGGCCAGGAAACAAAATCTTGGTGACTAAAACCTAACTACAATTTTTGATTTCTCCTTTGCTTGGAACAGGTGCCTATTCCTTGTCTATTCGAGACTGGGATGATATGAAAGGAGATCATGTCAAACATTATAAGATTCGTAAACTTGACAATGGTGGATATTATATCACAACTCGGGCACAATTTGAAACTCTTCAGCAGCTGGTTCAGCATTATTCAGGTAATTTTTCAGATAATACAAGGCACTCTGAAGTATTTTAAAACAAAAGTGTTTGCTGCTGAGCTGATGCATGTGCAAGGTACCCTACAGAGTCATTTGAGCTATGAGTCTTGGTTGTTGTAATGCATCTTCTGTTATCCCTTTCCCATTGCAGTTATAAATGGCTTTGAGTGCCGTTCACAGTGTACAGTGGCAGAACTTTTAAAACCTAACATTTACTGAGGTAAAGGTTTTGCCTGCTCTCCCTCTTCTAAGCAAACAGAATTACTGAACCTGACTTGCACATCTCAAAGCGTGAATTCCCTGTGAATAAGTGAGTGCTAATATGTACCATTTTGCAGCACACTATTGCAAATAAAGCAAATGGGGAATTGCATTGTGGAATTCAGTCACTTAAAGCAATTACCAAAAGGTTTGCATATATTACCTGACTCAAATTTTCCTGCTTGAATTTTGTTCAATGTGCACAGTATTAGCATTTAAATTATAATTGGTCTAATTTAAAAAATAAGTGAGGCAGTGTGGGTGTTTCTGTATGCACTGTTTGTGTCCTTGTGTCCACCCACCAAGCTCTTTTTTTTTTTTTTTTAAATTCCTGTAATTAAAATGTGGCATGCACTGTTCCACCCAAAAGTGCATCCTGCTGTCACTGGTGATTAGTGTACAACGGATACAACTTTAAAACCCCCTAAGCCCCTGCATAGGACAACTGGTTCTTACATAGAAGACTGCCATGCTTCTTTTTAAACAGAAATTTGTATTTTGAATTATTTTGCTTTTTTGGTTTTTTTTTTCCTTTACTTTAGCTTTTCATAATATTAACAGATGACCCAAAATGCTTGCTGCTCAAAAACTTTTCATAAGTTTTTCTTGGGAAGTCAACTTCTCTGTGGGGCATTTTTTCTGTATTCTTTGTATTCTGTCTGCTGTATTCTTATGCTATTCATACTAGACATCTGGCTGTCCTCTCCACCCAGTTTCTGATGGGTGCATGCTGCCAGGGAGAACTTCCAGTTGTTTCTGGTGACTCTAGTTTAAGCTAAGTGAGGTATAAAAACTCACATAGAAGGAAGATAATTTTCAAGCCCACTATACCAGTTGATATATGTCAACTTTTACTTTTCTCTGGTCAGCTTATTTGGGTGGTGTATTTTCCATGCACAAATGCAGAAACTAATAGATCTAGAAACAGCCATTTCTGTGCAACACAGAGGAATAATCAGTAGGATCCAGCTAGGGTAGCCTGGAGGCACGGTACAGATCAGCACTCCAGAAGTTTCATCTGCAGTCTCCCAGATCCAGGCAAACAAGGAGGCCTCACTCTACACAAGCCCCTGCTGACTTGAAACATAAAGGCTGCCTCTAACTGCCTGCTCTGCACTCTGAATTGTGGGAGGTAAATTAGCCACAATGCCTTGTGAGTGCCCAGATTTAATTCTAGGGAGAGCTCAAAGATGCCAAATGATTCAGTAAAGATCAGCGTGGTTCCTGAAGAACCACTGCTGAGACCGTAGGTCAGTGCCTTCTTGGCAGGACACCCTTCATGGCAGCCCACCCTCAGTCTTCATCCCACAGCTGTCCAGGCTGGAGGACCCCTCCTCTTCAGGTAGTTGGAAACCAGGCTACCCAGGTGGAGTGAGCCGTTTGTTCTCATGTAAGCAGTCCTAGGTCAGGAGCTGGATGTACAAAGTGGATCTTTGTGCAGACAGAGCACAGGCATTCCTGCACTGTGCTCTCTTAGCACTGTCAAATACCCTTATTACCCATACTCACTTCTTATCCCAGCCCCTTCTCACCTAGATATAAAGCTAACTGCAATGTCTGGACTTTCACAGATGACATGTACAAATGAAAAATATTGAGATCCCCAGAGTGTCCTGATGTCAGACTGAAGTCCAGTAACAGCAGGTCTGAAGTTGAAACATCATTCCCCCAATTCTAAAAAGCTGTCAAGCATAAACTCTTGTGCATGCAGTATGGACTTAACTGGAGCACCAGCATGCCAAGCTATTTTTTAAAATTAAAGCAAAGGAGGAGGTCTTAAAAACCTCCAGCTTCTTTTTGCAGTTGTCCAAACTCATAAGGAAGCTTTTAAGATACCATCCATATTTTGAGTAGTCCCTATGCTAATGTTCCCTTTGAAATTTTCTTGGAATAAGACATGTCAACTCGTTGGCTAACCTTCCCTGTTTTGTAGTCTTTGTTGCCTCACTATAGGAGACACAATGAGGTCCACCGTCAGGGTTTCTGTAGGGATTTCCCTATCATTCCACAACATTTGCGCTCATGAAGTAGAGCTTGGTGTTGCAAGGAGCTTCAGTGCTTGCCCACCTTATGATGCTGAAACAAACTGTTCACTTGCCTAAAAAGAAATCTTTCACAGAAGAAGATAGGCTATGTTTGAGTCCGAAGTACAATTGCAGTTCCCCACCTTGTTCTACTCTGCTGGACCTGTTCTAAGATACAAGCTGCTGTGCAAGCTTTATATTGTAGTCTGCTTTGTGCAGCATAGTATACTACTCATCAATATGTATGTATATATATATGTAATGGTTTTCACAGCTGCTAAAATGTCTTGTGTGACTTTTGTCACACTTCAGTCGTTCGTGAAGCTTTCCAAGAGACAATATAATGAACCAGCCCAAATGATGTAGGACTGGCTGCGTATGCTAATAAAGGTTTGCTCTAGAAAGAATGTCAGGAAAAGTCTTTTACATGACACCTACAAAAACACCTTTTCACAGAGCAGAATATAGAAAATACATTTTCCCAGGATACAAGAAATCCAGCAAATTTTCATCGCTGTGATTTTCAGGAAAAAAAAATCTCTGTGTTTCTTTTACTCAGTACAGAAACAATCCAGCTTGTAATTTACAGATATTTTTAAATTTTTTATACTGTACTATAGTGAACCAGTTATTTACGAGGTTATCTTACTGCAGCATTGTGAGAGAAGCAAAATTCTGAGTCCATGAGAGAAACCATTGGCAGTCACCTTCCATTTCAGGCTGTGGAAGCAGAGACTAAAATATTTCCTGTTCTGTCTCAAATGAACATGTTTCAGTGTTCAATTTCTAATCTTCCAGGATGCTTTGTGGTATGCAACTAACAGCTGTTGTGAGTAGCATTGTTTTTATGCTTACTGTTTTTGTTTTATGTCACACTTTTTTTTCTTTCCTCTCCTTTGCTGTTGGCTTCACTTCTGGCTCCATCAGAGAGAGCTGCAGGTCTTTGCTGCCGCTTAGTAGTCCCCTGTCATAAAGGAATGCCAAGGCTTACTGATCTGTCTGTCAAAACCAAAGATGTCTGGGAAATTCCACGAGAATCCCTACAGTTGATCAAGAGACTGGGAAATGGGCAGTTTGGGGAAGTATGGATGGGTATGGAGCAAAATAATTATTCTAAAATAGCTCTCTGAGTGGGGATTACAAGATGGAAGGTGAAAATGTAGGACACTTTGACCCTCAGGAAAAAAAAAAAGCAAAGCTCAAAATGTTAGGAAAAATGGCTTTAGAATCATGTCTTTGACTTTGAAATTCTTTAATCTTCAACTTTCATTGTAATTGATGGCAAAAGAAAACTAAAATTCCATGTTACCTTGGAAGGATTTGATTTTGACAAATTACCGCTGTCTTAATAATAAATCAAGGCTCACATAGTAATCTATTAGTTATACCAAGAAGCCTTTTTCTGCAAGCTAACAAAAAAGTCCTTACCTTGAGTATCCAAAACCGAGTGTTTGCAAATGAACTTGAATGCAACTCTGAGAAACAAATCACCTTCCATCTTTCTCAATGCATGCATAATTGTGGATTATAAGTGTGTTTTTTTTATTAATTTCCTCTCCTATAGAGAAAGCTGATGGTTTGTGTTTTAACTTAACTGTGATTGCTACGAATAATACCCCACAAACTGTTGGATTGGCTAAAGATGCATGGGAAGTTGCACGTGATTCATTATTTCTGGAGCAGAAGCTTGGTCAGGGGTGTTTCGCTGAAGTGTGGCGTGGTAAGGCAGAGAATATATTTTGCTTTGGATGGATCTTTTAAGGCCCTCTTGGCAGAAATAAACATTTCAAGTAGAGATCTTAAAGCTAAAAGATCAGAATAGTATGAAATGTTAGTTTATATTGCCTGAAACAGTCAAACCTAAATACATTAATCCATGGGGAAGCTTCCTTTCACTTGCACACAGTGGTATGAGAGGCTTGGGCACTAAACTTCATTAATTGCATTGGGTTTATTTGGGTAACTACACAATTGCTAGATATTAAAAGAGGAATGATGATAAACCTCCAAGGCAGAATGGTTAACCAGAAATTTATCTGGTAAGTAGACATTTTTCTTTCGTCATCTGTGTTTTAGCACTGATGGGATCAGACCCTGAAAGTGCTTCCATCCACTCTTCCAGTTTAAAAATAATGGCAAGTATCAGCAAGTTGATATTGTCGAGCTAGCTTTCCCATGCATCCACTTCTTTAAGTCTGAAATTTGTATCTGCAGCAGAAGCCAGTAACTCGATATAGAGACCAGGGACAACAGAGGCAAAACTTGCTGGGCCCAGCTGAACCCCCGCTTTGAAGTCCAGAAATATTGACATTTTCTAAATCCACTGACATTCTGTTTCTGCACACTTGCCAGATAAACTTACTGCCCCCTCCTCCCCCCCGCCATGGGCCTCATTCTTTTAAGGAGTGTAAAACAATACCAGTTTACAATGTGCATAAATCTTAGCATGGCCATAGCATTGAAACACAATATAGTGGCCACTTCATTAGAGGTGGCTCAATTTTTGTGCCAAATTGCATTCTGTGTAGGCTCTTTAAAATTACTAATTCAAATTAAGAATCACTATGTGTCGTTTCTTCAGAAAAATTTGGTGGAGCAGTTTGGCCACTTTCTGTTGCAGTGACACAAAAGTATGTAAAGCCAGTGAGTTCTCCTGGGTTCTTGCAGCTGTTTCCCATTGCAAGATTACAGCAAGAAGCACGGCAGCACAAGTCTGTGAAATCTATAGAATTTATAGACTAGAAATATAGAAAGTTAGAGAATCTCACAGAATTACAGTTGACCTGTTGCAAAGAAAGCTGCATACGTTTGCTGTTGGCATCTCCAGGTAACTGCAGTTTTACCTTCCTGTTCTCCATCTTGAATGCACGCTCAAGTTTCCAGTTGATGATAATACTTAGTGGTCAGCTTTGTGTGCAGAAGATCTCCAGCTGATATAGAAGTTAAAGGAACAAATTTAAAAAATAAAAAAAATCAGCTCTGAGAAATAACAGGCCAAGTACCAGTACCAAATATCTGTCAGAAATGCAAAAATTATTGTTACAATTACAAAATTATGTTTCTTAATGTATAATAAAAATATGTTAACAGCCCTGAAGCATTACCAAACTGGAGTAGATTAACATAGTGAAAATTAATAAAAAATACATCAAGTAGTAACTAACTACATATGGGAGGAATTCAGAGGGAAGTCTGTGCTAATTTTCTATTAGAGAAACACACTAAACCACAACAAGAAAACTTAACAATTTAAACTCTAATCTGGGCTGAGAGGATAAGTTAACATTTTTGCTTGATTTTCTTTTTTTAACTGGACAAATTCATAGAAGTATTTAAAAATAGACCTGCTGAAAACACTTCATGGTAACAGAATGCATTCGATGACTTTTATTAAGGAAATGTAAACAGATAGTACACAATCCTGTTAACTCACCAGCTAAAATCCTAGTTTGTTAATGCCAGTTTGGTGTCCATAAAACTGTGGTTTTATTCCTGGTTCATATAATTTGCAGTACCTCTGTAGAGTGGCTGTGACTGACGGCATGCTGGGGTCCAGAGCTTCAGTGACTCCAGACAAAACACACTCCCTGTCACCCACCAGAAAAGATTTTGGCCACAGTGGTTGAAGTTAGGAGGCAAAACCGCATCCTTCCCTGCTTACACTGGAGTGCTACTAAGGCAAAGTCTGCTTCAGCTCTGATTTGAAGGACTGAGTGAAATTAAGACCTCAAGAGTCCTGGGGTAGTGAAGGTGGTAGCTCAGGACATTACTCCACTGACAGTACAGTGACACTCAGCACTGAATTGGCAGAAGAAAATCAAGGCATAATGAAAACAAACTTGCTCTGCGCAGTTTTGACTAATATGTGCCTCAAGCCCCCACCCAGACATTTAGGATTGCCCTTTAAGTGATGCGTGACCCAGGAGCAGCAGCTCCTCCACTGCTCCTCCCCTGTCCTCAGCTAGACAAGAGGGACCTGGGACCTGAGCACTTGCACAGAAAAGGACCCAGCTCACTGTATGCTCTGGATGGTTGCAAAAGCTGACAATGAAGTCATTTTGGCTTAACCGTTTCCCCTGCAGCAGCTGAGCCCTGCTAAATGTTCGTGTATTTTTAACGAAGACAAACCGGGTTTTTTATATGTTACTTTTTTTTGATGACAGAGCCTTTGTGGACTTTGTAGGCTTTCTGCTTATCCTCATGCGTAAGTGCAGAGGAGTAATTTTTACCCACTGTGATTAATTCCTGAAGTCATTTAGTGTTGTTCTGCCTTACCACACAGCAGCTCCCTATCCACAGATCACAGGTCCAATTCAAAGCCATTTCAGCCCTGACTCTGGAGCAGGGTTCTGGCAAGTCTGGGCAAAAGACAGCCAGAAGGCACTAGAAAATTGGTATTTCTGCCCATTTTAATTTTCCTTCCTTTCTCTTCCTCCCCTACCTGCCCCGCCCCCGCAACAAAGAAAAAACAACCCACTGTTATCATAAATAGGTCTTCTGGGGTTTTGTCATTTCCAGTTCTTTCCAATGTTCCTTCTCCCCTTTGCAAATACCTCAGTGAAGCCTTACCTCTGGTGAAATGCCCTGAGACAGCTTTCCCCTGCTCTCTCCAAGTCCCTGTGCAGGCTTTCGGGTGTTAGAGAAGGCTTGCTGACTGATGGCTGAAAAATGATGCAACTTGTCCATTTCAGTACTGACCACAAGTAAAGAACAAGATGAAGTGGACAAGAACCACCTCATTTTCAATCAGCAGCTGCTGGAGATGAGATGGGGAAGGAAAAAGTTGTATTTCAGTTTGGAAACACGCATGTTTCTAAAATCAAATCAATTTAGGATTTGGTTTTTGGGAATATTTCTTAAAATACTTTTTTTTCCCTCTGACTCAGAACAAAACCAAAATGTTAAAATGTCTTGCAAATAAGAAGTTCTGGGTTTAACCAGTTTTGTTATCCAAATCTGTGACTGGAACTGTGTAGTTGTCTGTAGCAATTACTTGCTAGCAAGTAATTGCTACAGACAACATGAAGATGGGTTTCAGCAGTCTCACATTTCTTACTCAGAGGAGGTTTCTGTGGAGATCAGTGGAAACATTGTCTGAGTAGGACGACAGCAATTGTGCCCCAGTGCCAATGGGAGTATTATTTTTCAGTATAAAGAAAAAAACTAAAATATGAGGAAGGCATGGGAGGAATATAATGATAAGATAGCCTGGGAAACCAAATTAAAAAAATAACCCTTATATTAAATGTCTTTGCTGTTTTTTCCTTGGTTACATTAGGCATCAGGCAGAAAAAGTTGGAGAAGATATTTAATCTAACTAAGTATCTGTGCTTGTAGGTACGTGGAATGGAAATACTAAAGTGGCTATCAAGACCCTGAAGCCTGGCACTATGTCTCCTGAATCCTTCTTAGAGGAAGCCCAAATCATGAAGAAGCTAAAACATGACAAATTGGTCCAACTTTATGCTGTGGTATCTGAAGAGCCTATCTATATTGTCACGGAGTACATGAGTAAAGGTGAAGCCAGAGCTGCTGGCTCGATAATGTTTTTTCTTTATTGATGCTCCTTGGGGTTACAGAGGAGGTGCAGTGTGGTACATGAACAGCATGTGAGGAAGGAGAGCGAGAACAGGAAACTAAATTCACCTCTGTCTTCAGAAGAATTACGAATTTCACTCTGAATTGGGCCCAAAACCTGACGTACAAAGAAAATTTATACTAAGTGGGGCTGAGAGAAATTGGTGCAGCCTAAGTGATTCCGACTGCATCAGCATCCAAACTTCCCTGACTAGGGGATATTTGCATTTTCTAGGTTTGATGATATTACATGCTACTTCCCAAGATCCTAGCTTTTCCTGTCACCAAAGAGTTCTTGTGGCGTCTTCTTTCAGTGTTTACTTGCCAGTCAGGATTACTGTCTCTTGGTTTAGCAATCCTGAGTTCTGTCACATGCATCTTGCTCTCAGATCACAGTTTCATTTTTCAGTCCACCCCATGTATCATTTCAGTACATGATTTGCACATATTATTCTTTCCCTCCTCTCTGCCCTCCCCTTTCCCCTTCTCCTTTATCTTTTTCTTTAAGCTACTTAACTGGTAATGGTGTAGTAAAATGAGAAAAGGAAAACTTTTTGCTTCCTCAGATCTCCAGCAGGGGTGCTGAGAGCAGAGCAAAAAATCTGCTTGTTTTGGAAAAGCAAATGAACCAAATAGGAAACATAAGTTCTCACAGGGAAGTTTCATTGTACATTGGAGGATGTACTCTGAAATTTTAAGTCCATTTTTTTGGTCTATTTGGAGTTGATTTTTATTTTCCTGGCAGGTGCTTGCCCACCACCCTCCTCACAGGCATCCAAGCCCTGACTAACTCACACTTTAATCATTTGTGTCGGTGACATATATTTCCCTTAAAAAAAAAAAAAAAAAGACTTTTCAAAATCCTTCTGAAGTACGTAGTTTATTTTGGCTTAGTTTACTAGTTTGTACGGTAACATTTTACATCTTTGGATCTGAGCTTGAGGCTGACAGTTTATCAAGGGAGAAACGCCTAATCATCTGTCTTTTTCCCGTATTTATTAAACCAATTCACTGCCCTTATTTAAGGGAGACTGCCACACTTCTCTGTTTGAATACAAGATTGGGATGGAAGCTATAACATCCTAGCCATTTTTTACAGTGACAGGATACCTCCTTGTCTTCCCTTGCACAGGAAGGGACCTTATTGTTTTTGCTGAAGTTGCTTTCATTTCATGTCTGCTTTGTCTTCCTAACAGTCTTCTAAAATTAATGGTTCATGCTGTGTTTAGCTTTGTGTTACCTAGAGAAGGAGCACTACTCATTTCTAAGGAAAAATAGCCTTGGCTAATGCTATCCCCCTTGGGCTTATCAGGCTTCAGGCCGACCTTTCCTTTGGAGATGGTTGAGCTGGGATCTGACTTTTTCCATACCTTGTGTGGCTTGGAACTGAGCTGCTGCTTTGCAGCTAGCTGAGGCCTTTAGAGAGCAGCAAGTATGTAGTTTTAAAGAGCACTGGAAAAAGTTAAGAAAGACCAGTTTTCTCTGTAATGGTCAGGAAGATTAAAAACAATGTTGTTTCTTTTCCCTACAACTCTCCTTGTACTAGTGGCATATTCTTCTGCAAGCAAACCTTAAAGAAGAGCAAAGTATAATAGAATTCTAAGATATTGTGGGGTTTTTTTAAACTGTCTCTTGAACTTGAAACATTGTTCTCTTTAATATGGAACATATTGCTGCACCTCCATCCTGATGAGTTGCCATTGTTTTCCTAACATCTCTCTATTGTGTTAACTCTGCATTTGCAGGGAGTTTGCTAGATTTCTTAAAAGATGGAGAAGGAAGAGCTTTGAAGTTACCGAATTTGGTGGACATGGCAGCCCAGGTCTGTCTTCAGAGTATTGAGCACTGAGATGTATATGTTTTGTAGCCCCCGTATGTCTGAGTTCATTTTAAATGCACCAACTGTGTCTCATGCTTCTCACAGGTGGCTGCAGGAATGGCCTACATAGAGCGAATGAATTACATACACAGAGATCTGCGGTCTGCAAACATTCTGGTGGGGAACGGCCTAATATGCAAGATTGCCGACTTCGGATTGGCAAGACTGATTGAAGACAATGAATATACAGCCAGGCAAGGTAAAAACAATGGCAGGTGTAGCACTGAGTGTCATTCTTGTGACAGGGGAATAATGGAACATGGCTTTGAAAAGCTCTCTCTCATAAGTTTTGGGGTTGATTTTGGTAAATCCTGAGGTCATATTAACTCCTAGGCCAGAAGTTCACTGCTGAATGCATGTCGTAAAGAGAATGTCTTGTTTAGTTGTCTTCCCTTTAAAAACTGACAAAAATGAAACAAAGATGATGGGTGAGAACACAGTTAGTAAAGTGACAGTAAAGACAAAGATCCTCGTGATGCCATAACAAGGACAATACTTTACTTACCAGCCTTGAAAGTCTGAATGGGGTAATCCAGAAAAGTCTATGTAAGCTATTTCTTTCATAGCGTGCCTTCTAGTATTTACTAACAACTATCATTATTGCTGTGCTATTCTTATTTTCTTTATTTCAAACAGGTCAACAGTTGTGCCTCTATACAATGGAGCTGCCTTCCAGAGCACTATGCTTTCTTCAGGAACTGAAAATGTTATTTTAATAGCAATGCCATTTTCCAGTGCCAGACAGAGTGCTAGGCATAGACAACCACTGACACACTATGAAAATGTATCAAAGAGTTTTGTAGCTTTTTTTAAAAAGCATGTGGGTTCAGACTTAGTCATGACACAGGCTCTTTGTAGTTAGTCATTCTTTACAAGTCATGCTTAGTTGTCAGATGTTGGTCCAAGCTGCAGAGCTACAGTTTTGTCCTCTTTCTGCTGGCAGGACTTTGTTAGTGCTTGCTCAATATGTGTCGGTAAACAGCACTCCATCCATTTCAGTGCCAAAGCCGAGGAGGGTCCCACTAAACCCTGTTGCATGTCACCAGAAAGCACAGGTCAGCTAAGTACTTCGTTACCTACATTTACTCCTATCTGTTTTTTCTTCTCTTGAGCAAAGTCCCTGTTTCAGCATAGATCTTGCCATTGATTCTTAGGAAAGAGCTCGCCTCTTTCTGTAACTTTTTCTGTAAGTGTTGACAGAAGAAGCCAGAGAGTTTCCAGCATTGCCTTGGCCTAGGAGCAGCAGCGGTTCTCATGCTTTTCTCACTCCTCTGAACTGTTGTCAGAAGTACCTAGTCACAGGGATGTGGACCACAGGCTGCATCCATCCTAAAAGTTGCCTGCTTCACATTTGGACAAAGAGGCCTGATTATTTCGGTGGGGTCCTTGAAGTACCTGTGGCAGATAGTAATGCAGAGACTTAACCACTATTGATTTCAGCCTGGGAGTGGGAATTGCTTTTTGCTTGGAAAAAAATAGCCTTGTATCATTCTCTCCAGAGCAATAAGAGTGTCTGGAGGCTCTGGTAAACAGAAAGCTGCCTGCTTGCTCTTCCCCTGTGTAAAACAAGAAGAGTCTTCCTTAAACAAGGCAGACAGGTCCAGTCTGCAAAATGGCTTTGAAATGGTGTCCTATATTATCTCCATTTCTGTCTGGTTTGCTGCCATGTCTTTTGTTCCCTTTGGAAATCACCCAATGTATAGTTTTACATGATTCATTATTTGTTTTCATAGGCAAGTATGTGACCTACTTCTGGACAGATCTTTTCAGACTCCAGATCCCTAGGAAATCCTCTGATGACCTGTTTGCCTCCTGGTTTAAATCTCTCAGAACAGTTTTGCTCTCTTCACATTTTAAAAAATCTGTGAAAACCTGCCTGACTGATATTGAGGAGAACCTTCAATTTTTAAGACAATAGAAATTACTGGATTTGGGGTGGGGAAACTTTGAGCTAAGAAAAGCATAACACCAGGACTGGTAAGGAGAGGGAGGATAGCCGTGGGTATCTCCTGCCCTTCTTTCATGGCAGAAATCACTTGTATTGAGGAAAAAGTGTCTGGGAAGGGAGAATTAGTTTGGCTTTTAAAATGCATTGCTGATGATTTGGAGATCTGAATTGTGTTTACCTGCCTTAATCTCATGATGCAAGTATGAAGAGGTCACCCATCCTTCCCATACTTGAGGGCAATGGACAATACTTCCTTCCCCTGTCCTCAGCGTCAGGCTGAAGTCCTTCCGAGCTACAGAATTCATTAAAACAGAGACCCAAAGAGCTGTAAGAAAGGTTTTCCTACTTTCACTAATGTCTTTTTGACCCTTTCTTAAGTGGTAGCTTGTTCTAGGAAGGGTTGCTTTTCTGACCAAGTCATCATCATCATCATGGCTAGGCT
>VZRE01010306.1:0-39063 GCA_013396775.1 Cephalopterus ornatus | reverse complement strand
AGCCATGATGATGATGATGATGATGAATTCAAAATGCATTAATATACTTTTGCCTTATAGTAGAGCCCCATTCTGTGACTGGATTTTGGGAGTGTTTATAAACAAATAATGTAATTTATTTGTTTTCAGTCTCTAGTTTCTTGGGATCAGTCTCTCCAGTGAAATATTGAAGAATCTGATCCTTTAAATTGATCCCTTCACCTTCGGTTGATAAAAGAGGAGATACAAAGCAACAAGATTCACATATTTGCTACTAAAGAATCTACTCTTGAGGTGTGCAAGCACCAGTGCCATGGCAAAGCACAGCTTTGCCTAGGATTCTTGAACAACTTTTAGACAAAGGAGGCATCCAAGATCCTTAGCAGACAAGCCTCAAGGGGAATAGATTAAGAATACTAAGACGAGTTTGTTTGTAATATTTCCATCTGAAATCTGGGAAGCATCAAATGGTGCTACACTAAGTAAGCCAAAATTCCTGAGACAATCATAAAAGTAAGTTCAGATCTGTCATCTGATTTTTGTCTCAAGAATCTGTAATTTGAACTGAAAGTTTCCAGAGCTTTGCTGTGCTGAAAAATCAAGAACAAGTGGATTGCATTTGGCCATTTAAAATGGATGCACTCAAGAAGATGATGAGTTTTTTAAACTCTACTGCTTAGGCAGAAAAAAATTCCAACCATGACACTTGTGTATGAAGGCAATCTTAGGCCAAAAAAGAAACAAGAAAATCCAATACAACATGACTTCTGTCTGCATAAAAAAGAACTTTCCAGAAGTGTATGCAGAGGTTTCAGATTTTAAGTATTTTAGAAAACTGTTTATTAAGAAACTAAGACACATCTCCATGATGCACACACACAGCAAAATAGAATTTTAAAATCATTTTCTACTCTTCGATGTTTTGGATATGGAGGGATGTGAGTATTAAAACCTTTAACAAACATACAGCTAAATCAATCAGTTAAAATTGTGATTAAAGAAAAACAAGCTGCAGTGAAGTGGACAGAACTGCTAATATCAGGCAACTGGGACAGAAAGTAGCAGAATAGATTGACCAATTTAATGACTGACTAAAACTCAGTTCTAAAATAAGCTGCAGGACAAATAGGGGTAAAAATCCTTCCTGACTACAGAGTCGTTTCTTTATGATCAATTCCTTCATCTGCATTGCATGGTGTTGCACAAACTGGTTGAGATTAAAATCTTGAGGCTCTGTTTTTTGGATTTGTCTCAGCTGGCATCTTATTCAAGGTTATTAATCAGATCTGATTTATAATTCTCAAAATGTCATGAAGAGGGCTCACATTAAAAGAAAAAAAAATAATGTATATCATGCAAACGTCTTCCTGAGGATGACTCAGTCAGCTGTAGGTTGTGCTACAGCTCTGTTGTAATGTGTACTGCTGTTTGAGTCATTGATTCTAACCAGACTTCTTTGAACCTGATTTTTCCTGGAAATCTTACAGATTTTTTTTTTTCTTTTCTTCAGCTACTTAGAAAACCAACAAGACACAAATGAACAGATCTCCTGTACATTACCGTGACCCTGCTGTACCTTGAACATATCCCAGTAATGGAAAGGAGAAATTAAATCTCCATACAGTTGTTTTAAAATGATACATTGGCTACAAGCAACGACAAAAAGAAATAGAATCAGGAATCTTGGACAGATAATTTTTTTTCATTAAGCGTTAATCAGTCACCAAAGGATATTCTTTGGGACAAAAAGAACTTTTCTCATGAAGGGGGTACAACAAATGTGGGGGGAAAAAGTCAGTGTGGAGATGCCATCCATGCTGAAGGCTTTTCCAGAATCCTGTAAGTTTGGTTACATACATTAAACCCAGCTGTCAGACTAAATGAGGAAGGTAGACATGTTATGTTGAGTCAGTTCAGCTGGAACTTCAGGACGTTAAGAAACTAACCTGCAAACTGTAGAGCCTGACCTGGACAGCTAAAATATTCTACGAAATAGAACAATATTTAAGGATCTTTTCTGAAGGTAAGAAACAGCCCTCAGGCTGAAGTCCTGAATACAACTCATTAAAATTCTTCCTTCAATTAGCATTTTCCAGGAAAATTAGTTGCTCTTTAGTAGCAATTATAATAATAAAGATTTTCTTCTAAAATTCAAAGCATGCTGATATAGAAATACTCCTTTGTTGCTAAAAAAAAAAAATTAAAAAATATATATATATATAAGTCAGACATTGCTCTCATTCTCTTCTGTTGGTCCACTTTGCAGACAACCTTCACTCCCCAGAAAGTCATTATAACCTTTCCTCTAGAACAGTGCAATGGTAATGTGCTGGAAAACATTACACAACGTATGTCTTTAGCTTCAGTGCACTGATGATAAACACTGAGTATCTGGGAAGACTGTCCCCGAAAGAGAATGGAGATAGAAACAACAGCCCCACAACTCTCACCAAGTCTTATTTGTAAATCAGAATACTTTGTTCTTTCATTAAAACTGTATATAAATTCTGGTATGCTTTAAAGAAATTTTTTTATTATTTTATATCTCCCTTAATGAAATCTGAAATAAAAAAATAATAATATTTCCCTAAACTAACAATGTCTGATGAAAATAATTTAACTGTATAATTACCAATGTGCTTTATCTTTCCACCTTAAATAGTCAGAATTTTGGCTACAATAAAAATGGTTATTACAAACATAGGTATTTGTAAAAAAATTGATAGAGGTTCAACTAAGAGTTAAACAAAAAGGTTCATATGCTTCTTAGGAAAAAAATCCAGAAATCACAAAGGATATTTCAAACTTGCCTTGTATGGATAAGTTGAGACATAATTTTATATTGTTTCATTTTTCAGAGCAAATTAAACTCCATAAAACATAAAATCCATCTTTTACCTGTCTATTATAGAGTGTCATGGAAAGTAAGAAATAAATGTTTTATCACTGTCAACTTGAATATGCAGTTTAGCCCTTTCTTGCTCCCTTTTAAGAATACTCGAGAAGGAAAAATTATACCAAAAGTTGACTAACATGCTCTATACTGAAAAGGTTAAAAGGCATATTTTGGTATCTCCTGAGTGAACATATCCTGGAGTCTTACTGTATAATTCTAAAGCATATTTTGTTTTTCATACCACAGCTTGTAAGTCATCAAAGTTCTGCTTCTTTCAGAATGCCAATACAATCTTCTTGCAAGTATTTTCTAAATAGATGTAAAATGTAAAGCCTTCTACTTCTAATTACAAGTACTTGTCAATCTATTTCAATATCACAATTCTACTCAGGTTGCTTAAAAAATACCCTTGTATTTCTCCGTTTTGAGTGAGTCTAAATACAGTCCACAAATTGTATTGATTTTTTTAACTGGCATGTCAAATCACCTTAATGAGATATGGTGCATCTACCCAAGGGCTTACACGTCACCCAATTTCACCAGATTCAAAATTATTTTTCCCCACTTTGTCCATTGCTTCATGCAGCTGTTATCAAAGACAAAGAGAACTATTTTCTATCATAGTAAAACAGACGTAATAGAGGACACAAGACAAGTCCGAAAGAACTCGAAGCGAGGATGTCATGTCCTGAAGTGGGTTGTGTTGCTCTTAGGAGAGTCATGTGTAACTTGTATTCTGGTTTTCTTTTCAGCTGAAAAATGGAAAGAATACACATACGTTACTACATCATTACAACAGCAAATTCTATGTATCCCCCTTTATATATTATGTTAATTAATGTTATTATTATAGTCAATATAATTGACTATAATAATACATAGTATTACATTAGTACTAATATATCAGTACTAACACTAATGATTTTTTTTAAAGTGTCCTATTTACCTGAAGATGAATGTGGAGACTGAGCATTCAAAAACATGGAGAGTACCACCATTACAACTGGCTGGAAATACCTCTGAAGGAATAATTTTTCAAAGGAAAATTCAAGAGGAAATTTCCAAAGTAAGATGCTTTGGAAACTTACATGGGGGTTATGCCAAAATTTTGTTTCAGAGAAAAATGAAGACAAAAGTTCCAACAATGAAGAAAAATGTACTGCTTGGATCTCTTCCAAATGAATCATTTCAGGGGATTTTTTTTTAATGTGTTGCAACCTTATGTTTTTCAATACAAAACTAGCAGGGGGGAAAATGGTAGGGAAAAAGGATGGGATTTTTCCAAGGTGACATACTTTTATTGATCAGCAATATTTTGATATGCATGGAAGATGGGATCTGAAATTCTTCACTGCAGAGAAATTTAAAGCTTGCATCTGTTGCATTTTCTTTCCTTCTCCTGCATTGTGTCAGGTAGGCAGCAGAACAGCAAAAACAGGTTAAATGTGTGACACTTCAAGTCCTTTTGCATAGGGTGATCTTCCTTTATCTGCAAGCTTTAGCACCAAAATCTTTTACAAAATAAGATGAGGTGTTACAATGTTTAATAAATGGCTAAACAGGTACATCTGTAGTTTTGCCTACAAAAACCTCAATAGATGTTATTTCCCAGGGATCCAATTGCAGACCATGTCACATTCTGGAAAAGGTCCTGCACAGGTAAAGTATCTCCACAAGGTACACAAAGTCTTTCACCCAGTAGCATTGCCAATAGCACAGAGAGTTTCTCAAATGATTTTTGTATGGTGGCAAATTGGAAAAACATTTATATACTTCAGTGAAGGAGCATTCTGGGTACAAATTCATAAGCTTCATTTCCTCCAGTGTATAAAAAGAAACTTGCATGTCTACACACAAATCACTAAGAAAAAAAATAACCTTATGAATAACTCCTGCACAGATTTTTGGCTAGCATCAGTACTTTTGTCTAAGGATATTTTCTGTCTAATGTTGGCTGCTTGCTGCTTCATAACACTTGACAAATTCTTGGTTCCTAAAAGCAACAGTAAATGTTTTGAGAATTGCTTCATTTAGCAGAGAGTTCTCAGGACCTCACCACAATATTCAGTGTAGTTCTGTCTTCCCTCTTTAGTTTATCTCTATTTTTATATATTTCAAACTCTGAAAACTTTCTTTGTCTCCCCCTCCCCTGGACCACAGGTGAAATTTACTATCTGTAAACTGGAATTTCCCCAGTCATGAGAATTTCTGTTGGAGGGGACTCTATTTTGGGATGGCTAGGGCATACAGGAGAAGCACTTCTAAATCCAGTGTTTAGGGAAAAAAAAGAAGACAGTAGAGCAACTAGGGATTTTTTGCAAGTGCACAACTGTTGTGAATTTCTATCAAAGTAGTAAAAAGGGATTACCAAAGTAGCTATTATATAATGTCTCTCCAGAACTACAATAACATATGTTTTGAATAATAACCATTCAAGAAACAAGAAATTACATGCATTATGAAAACAGGGAGGAGGCCAGTGAAAGAAGGAATTTAGGTAAGTAACCTAGCAAAAATCGCATACTGGGAATCCAGTTGAAGCAGAAAGCTAAACTGACAGACTTCCTCCAAACACTAGCCTTCAGAAAGGCAAATATCAGCACCTTTTTTGGAATATTTTGCTGGATGAATTCTATTAAAAATGAGATACCACACTGTAAATATAAGATCATATGTTCAATGGTTGTGTCAGCACTCAAGGCTTCTGGTTCATTCCCTAAAGTACAATATACCAGATACTATACCAGTGCTGTATAATCCAGGTTTCCATCACTCAGAAATTCTACATTCTAAACCAGAGCATGTAAATGAAATATTTTACACTGCAAAATTAACTTTAGGACTAGTGTAACACAACCTTGATTCACTGCTATCTGCAGTACTACTGAAGGTAGAAATCTTAACTTGCATTAGTGAAAAAAATTATACCTGATTTTACTAAGCACCTAGATAGGCAGTTAAATAATAATTTCATGCTTCTAGCAAGATCAACAAAGCAACACTCAATTCAAAATGAAAAAAATAAAATCAGAAAACTCAGGGTGTATTTGATATTTGCTCATTAATAGCTCCAATTTTGCTTTGATTTTATGCTTGGAGTCCACTTTCCAAGAATTCTATAATAATTGCCTGTAAAATACTTGTTTTGTATGAAACCAAAGATTATAGCAAACAAGCAATTTTCTATAATTTCTTTAATTGGTAGTCATGGTAATACCCCAAACAAATATTATTTTTGTAGGTTTCCTGAATTTTTGATTTCAAAAACTATATCAGAGGACACTAATTCCTAAGCACAAGCAGAACTAGTTCAGCTACACAGGCAATATATTTGCCAGGAAATACCATGGGAATCCTTGGAGATGCTCCTAGGATCCCTTGCTCATTTCTGGGACATCTCCGGCTAGTTTTTTCCTTCCTATGAAAACAAAGACAGATTAAGGAGAAAAAGAAACCTCTTAGAGTTCCCCTTTTAATGTGATATAGTCTATTTTCTCATAAAACAAGAAACCAGCCTTGAAGAATATTTCCTTTATTTACTCCAAGGGGACACATAGGGTCCTGAAATTTGGGGTTTTCTGGGCATTAAAAGACAAAAAGGCTGATGAGAAAAAGGAACTGAATATCTTGCAATTCATGTAATTCATGCTAGTTTTAAATAGCAGGATTTGGGGAGGATTTTTGGAGGTGGTGCTATATTTTTCTTATTCTTTTACTGCACATATCCTCCCAACCATGCAAGCCAATATATGCTTATATGCTCCCAAGTCACTGTTGTGCATGAACAGCCATGTTTTCCAGGCATCCGAATTGTGCCTATTATTAAACTACTTTTCCCAAAAGCCAATTCTGAAAGACTGTTTCTTCCTTTTTCCATCCTTTGTTGATTTATAACAGGTAGAGTCTAGGAACATTTCCTACATTTTTAGTGCACTGTTTTGGCTATGTGTGCCCAGTAGTCTACTTCTACCCCTCCACAGTTTTTCTAATCTTGTATGCAAGATACATAGACTTTAAAAAAATCCAAAATATAAACAATGTGAAATAAATTTCAAAAAGCAATGTGATACTGGAGAAATTGTGCCCAGAATCTCACTGAGGTTCATGGCAGTACAATCAGCACCAAACACTGCTTGCATCCTCAGTGTATATCTCCAGATATTTTTGCACAATGGTGCAACTTATATTTTTCAACCTTGTTTCAAATCTTATCAAGAAAATTCCAGTGTTTCAGCTAAAAGAATGATTAAGCTGCAACTAACATATGGTAGATGAATGTAAACATAATTTTATGTAAACTTACTATTCTGCTGCTCCTCATTTGGAGCAGTGGCAAATACAAATATGTTTTATGTTTCCAGCCTCTCAGACTGGTTGGTTTCCCACGTAGCCTGAGAAAATCATGGCATGACAACACAGGTGAAAGCTCTCTGATCCTGATCTTGGCCTCAAAAGGCAAAATTAGGCTAGTCAGAAGGTGCTTTCTATGTTCCTCTATAGTATACATCCCTCTTGCTGCTTTTCTAGAACACTGCAGCCTAACCCTGCCTGGTTTGCTGTGTCCTTTTCTTTAATTTACCAAGGTCTACATTTCCTTTCTCATTTCTAAACTGTCTTTATTACATACCATTAGGTAAGTCCAAAGTGTTCCTTGAAGATCATGCGAGGTCCAGATAAGATCTACATGCCCCATCTCCTTGTATCCAGACTACGTCACTTTGCGTGAAGCATGTCTGTGGTGTCTTGTCATGGTGCAAAGTTACTGGGTACTTACCCCTCTATGGCCCCAGCCAGTTTGGTGTAACAGGAGACCTTCCCTGGAGTCAGGAGAGTGCTCTGGAGAGCACTTCTGGCCAGTATGGCCTCTGCCAGCTGGTCAAGTACATGGTCTTTGCAGTCCCTGGTGGCACTGTTTCTGCTAGAAACCTCTGTGATCCTCAAATCTCTCACTAACCAGAAAATTCATACCTTCTTCTTACTCTACTCCTTTCTCCCTCTTCCCAATTCAAGCCAAGCGTATGACACATTTTCAGCACAGGTGGTCCAACAGGCTAAATCACTCAAATGTAATTAATTTATACAATCACTTTTCGGACAAGTTAGTTGTTTTCTGAAGGAGGATACAGGTGCTACCAAGCAGGACAGACACCATGAGGGAAGTTTCCTGTCTAAGTGGGCACCGTGGATGTTGATCTCTGTAGGGTCAGCCTGCTTCTTCTTTTTCCAATAATATGGTTGAGGAGGCACTATTAAATACGTTGAAACATATCCTACTATATGACACACTCTGCCAGCTACAAGGTAGTTCTGCTATCTCTCCAACAGATGCCTCCTGAGTCATGGCTTTGTGTGACACCCATGCAAACAGGACACTGAGTACCAAAAAAATGTGGGTCCCTGCCTTCAAAGGTTCCTCAACAAGCAAGCATGCGCTCTAAGTCTTAGTGAACAATAATCAGCATAGAACACCAAGGTCTACTGAGCTCCATCTGACATCACCTGACATCAGTCCAGCCTCTGATGCCTAGAGATATGTACACACTGCCCAATTTCAGATTTATACAAGTACTGCTGGAGGTGACCTCCAGGAAAAAGGGAACTGCTTTTTTCTCCAGTTCCTTGAAGAGGTGTGGATACTCTGCATCACCAAATGCTGCATTTTGCAGTCATTCTTCTAGAAAGGAATGCCTCAGAATGCAAAAGCAATCCTATATGATGTGATGGCCTGCAATGAGTAAGGACCAGGTATGCTGAGATAGAAGGGTCTTTTTATTTCCATTTCCTCAAGCATCCACAGGATGTTGAAGATGATATGCAATGCAAGATTTGGGAACCATAGGAATGGAAGGGAATGTGATTAGCTGATGTTTAGGGTTTGGGTTTTTTGGGGGTTTTTTTTGTGCTAGGTGTATAGGATAGACTCGAGCAGTGGGAGAAATAAACATGTGCACAGTCTATTGTCGCCGCAACTGCAGACGCTTCTTTTACCATGATCCCTTCAGCTAGGCACATTAAGAGCAAGGAACAAACTAAGTCCCTTTATTAATGCTATATTGAGTGTATTACACAAATTACTAGCCCTCACCCTAGTTCTGAAGGAAATGAACATAAAAGTAGAAATACTGACTACAGGAGGAAGAAAAAAACCCCTGAACAAACAAAACCTGATATCCATGATTTTATAGTAATTTGGAGAAATCAACAGTTCACACTAGCTAGTGGAATACAAAAATTTTGTGAATAGGTTAGGTAGAGCCAAACCTGCCTTTTTTGGCAAATAAACTATTATCTTTCCAAATTTCATTTTCTTCCAATTGTAACAAAATGGTGCCAGCACTCAACAATCTCCAAAAGCTCTCTTAGTTTGGGTGCAATGCTTACAGAGAAAGAAAAGCTTCCTGATACCTGCTATTTTCTTTGTGGATGGAAGAAGAGTTCACACCATTTGAACTTTGATCACCAGCAGACCTGTACCATTTTGCCCCCTATGCTTTATTGAAATAGACTAAAACTGCTACAGGACGGACAAGAGATCAGGCTCAAGGGAGACCTCATCACTCTTTACAGCTACCTGAAAAGAGGTTTTAGACAGGTGGGCGTCAGTACCTTCTCCCAGGCAACCAGCAGTAGGACAAGAGGGCACGGTCTTAAGCTGTGCCAGGGGAGGTTTAGGTTGGATATTAGGAAAAAATTTTTTACAGAGAGCGTAATCAGACATTGGAATGGGCTGCCCAAAGAGGTGGTAGATTCACCATCCCTGGAGGTTTTTAAGATGAGAATGGATGTGGCACTTGGAGCCATGGTCTAGTAACCACAGCAGGGTTGGATCAAGGGTCGGACTTGGTGATCTCGGAGGTCTTTTCCAACCCCATTGATTCCATTATTCTATGCAAGTCCACCTTCTAGCTATCTATCTAAGAAGTGCATATTTCATAGAAGTCTTTTCTTCATTCACTGCTGCATTTTGGAAAGCTGCTACTTTGCATTTTATTTTTATTGATTCCACTGATTATTAGCATTCTGGACACAAAAGGAAAAAATCAGTGGAAAAAAGTAGCAAGTACCTTTGCAGATGACCTCCTATGCAGTCTGTTCAAGAACTGACCAGGATATCTGCTTTTCCAGTCAGTGAAAACTCTTCGTTACCTACAAGTAAGTTAAAATGGCAAAGGAGCTTTGAGAATCACAGAACCACAAGCACTGGTTAATGGTGGAATGTGAAACACAGTTCTTAGAAACAGATGGTTTAATACATCACAATACATCTCTTACCAGCCTTTGAAACATAGTACTTAAGATAAAAATAACTTTAAGTTATAATCTGTGGACAAAATGGAAATGCTTTCGACTTTACTGAGATTTGCAGCTCAGAAAACATGTAATTAATGTTTTTAAAGGAGCTGATCAAAAGTTCCTTCTCAACTTATTTCATAATTATGAAATTCAACCTGAAAGACTACACAATGACTCAACACTAGCAACACCTTCAGCTAAAAAAAATACCATTCAGCATTGATCCTCCTCACCCAGGTCACCTGGAAGAGCAGCTCATGATCCACCTGCTTCACAGACGTTAGAAACTGCAGGACAATTACCAGAGCAAAATAAGTTTGTCATTTGAGCTACAAAGTGCTCACGTTACTTACAGCTGACACAACAGAATACCTGCCTTGAGCAACTGGATTTGCATAAATGAAAGAGCTACAGACCATGACTGTCACAAAGATGTCACATCAATTGAACTGTGCTTCGTTCCTTGTAAGGTTTTTATGGGGGTCAGTCCAGGGAAGCAACAAAGATTAGTGAAAGAAAGAAGAATTAGATATTTTGGATGACATAGTACAGCTGCAGTTTCCATTTTTGACAAGTTAAAGATTGTATTTTTAGAATTAAGAACTTAAAGGAGACTGGGTACAAACTGGTAATTTCTTGATCTAAGGAACATTAACATTCATTTCTAATTCATATAAGTTGGCATGCATCTTCAATTGCATCTGCAATGTTTATTCTATCATTTGCTTCGTTTCACATGAGTTCTTTCATTTAAACAATATTCTTGTACAGTAAGGGTGATAGGTCCTCAGCTCTCTCCAGTGCCATGAGAAGCATCTTATGTCTCCCTTGGTGGGCAAAGAGTTTGTACTGCATAATTTATCATACTCATGAATGCAGCCTATGAACGAACTGCAGTTTTTACAAGTTCGTTTTCTATTTGAAGCTGTCCCATAAATGTTTTGTGCAAACCAATTTCAGTCTGCAAATTGCTCATAAACTGCTCGCTGTGAGTAGCACTCCCAGTACTTGCTACTTGTAATTCAGCAGTCAGCCTTTCGGATTGGTCAAGCTGATCATATGGCTTGTTTTGTTTCCCTGAGCATTGAACTAATCCTACCAAACCCCAAGCAGAGGAGAAAACGGGAGGTTGACTGGGTAATAAACAAGGACACATGCCCAAGGGGACCGGCAAAGATATGAAGGTCAGTGAGGATAGACTACTAAATGTTAAAAAACAGTGTCAGCTTGGATATTAGCGGTTCAAGACAGTGAACAGCAGTTCCCAGTGAGGAGATGTGAGTAAATTTTTTCTCCCTGTGCTTTATTTAGGAGGACGGTCCAGCCCAAGAGGAAATTCAGGTCTGATATGACCAAAATTACCAGATTTCCCATGCTGAAAAAAAGAATTTAATTTCATCAACATTTCAAAAGTTGCATTTTTCACTTCTTGACATATAACAAGACTATGCCCTTCCCAGATTATTTATTTCAACCATCAGTTCACAACTGTTCACTTTCCTACAATCAGGCGGGAAAGTAGAAAGGTTTGTGGAAGAACATGAACACTGGCTTTTCAACACTTCTCAAGAAAAAAATGAGTTAATCTAAAAATATTCTTTGACTTATGTGTTGATACTGTCCCCTATTTCAGTATCTATGTTCTAGAAGATACAGAAATGCCAAGCATGCAACATCCCCTCCCACTCCCCAAATAGTTGCCTTAGAATTGAGAGAGAAAAAAAAATATTATTTCTCCATACCACATGTAAGTTTAATCACAGTGCATTTTTCTTTCATTTGTCTCAAGGCAAAACAGAAATTTTAGAGAGGACTGAACAGTTACCAATAGATCATAGAGGTAGGTAGAAAGGCAAGAAAAGGAAAGAAAGGTATTATTGGCAAAGCAGAATAAGCAAAGGGGGACTCAGTAGATGAATTAGCAAAAATATAGGTCAGAGCTAAGGTCTTCATGTCCCTGGAGGCTAGCAAAGAAAGTCAGAAGCTACAGCAAAGTCACACAGAGTAAGTGTTTTTCAAGGTGTGATTGTGCACGTGATCGTTGGTGCTGAAGAAACTTCAAAGAAATTTCTGTACAATAATAACTGTAAGTTCTGTAGTGAGTATCACAGGAGTTGAATTCTAAAATTCTGGCAAGTCTAGTTCTGGAGAAAAAATGGTATTAGAGAAGGTCCAGAATTTTATTCCATCCCTGTAATCACTATTGGAGGAAAAGGGGAACTTGAGGCAAGTGAAAGAAAGTCCAAAAGATCAGGCATTTGCTTTGTTTCAGATGGGTGGGGTTTTACAAGATTGTGTGTTTACATCTTGCCAAGGCTTCAACAGCTGGCCATGTTGTTTGCTGCTTTAAACACAGCAGTGGCACGGAGCTTCCCAGGATGGGAAGTGCCGTCATTCACAACACAGACCTCTAACCCAGAATCTGCCCCAGACTCAGATCTTTTAACACGTGGTATCCTGCCAGTCATGGTCAGTTAGTTATCTGCAAACATTAGGGATAGGAAATAATGTGCTGAGGAGTAAAAATAACCCATGGAAGTATTTTTATCTGGTGAGGTAAGATTTGGAAGTATTCATGATACGTTTTTAATCACAAAAGATGAGGAGAAAAATTCTGCTCCAGCAGAAAACTATCATGAAAATCTTGGTAGTCTGAAAAGTCAAAGTTGAGAATTGGAACAAGTATGAAGTAGAGATAACACCAACCATTTTTCCTCCATCAGTTAGTGGCAACAGCATTGAGAAGCCAAATATTCATCATCATGCCCCATTATACAGGTGAACTGTGATTTTACAGACTTTAAAATGGCATTCTTCAATTGTATTTTGCTTTTGAATGGGTAGCAAAATGTTGTTATCATGTGTGGACACATATACTCTTTTTGGTCCTTATTTTTCATAGATAATTTCAATCTCTAATGTCTAGATAAATTAATGTCTAGATAAATTAAATTAAAATAATGTTATATGAAGACTGGCAACACTTAGATTACATCAACACAAGTGAAGAAAACGTCATGCCAACAACAATACCAAAACCATTTGTCCAATATTGCTGGATACACACATTTTCAACTCCTGTGGATGGTAGCCATTGTTCAGAGACTTCTAGAGTAATAATGCATTGTGCATGTAACTCTGTTAGGAGACATAAAATAAGGACTAGACAGATGATCTTTCCAACTTTCACTCACCAGATTCTTCTAAGCACTTGGTTTCCACAGTCTATCCATTTCATCTGGTCACTTGGGATGTCAGCAAGCAGTGATGATACAAGTACACAGTCAGGTGCAGCTATTTACCAAGCACCATGCTACACCTATTGCTTGAATAAATCTGAACAGCATCTTAAAGCAAAGGAGACACTGCTGCAGTAACATTGACAGAAGACCTAGCTATTAAGCTGTCTACAGAGTCTAGTATCAGTGAAATGTTTGACAGCCGCAGGGACAAATATGTATTAGCAACATTGCTTAATCCATGTTTCAAGGGCAGAATTGAAACCATGCCTTCACCCTATGCAGGAACAGATTGCTGGAAGGATACTGTCATAAATAACAGTGCTGGAGGCCATACCATTATGCACCTCCTCTTCTCCCTCATCCTTCCACTTAGCTCCCCTAGGCCAAGTATATCTCATAAAGCAGAAGATGCACAAGCTCCTGGAACACCACAGAGTGCAAAAGAAGTAATCACAGCATACCTATAGTTCCTGGGTCTTCCTTTATCAGCTCAGAGTGGGGCAGCACCTCCCAGGAAAAACTCAATTTGTCTGTATCATGGGAAGAATCTGTCCATTATGAAAGGTCTATAGGTGTCATGGGAGACCTTTTCATATGCTGGGAAGTGAGAAGTTGACTTTCGAAAAGATATGCTCTAGTTCAGACAGGAATTAATTCAGTGAAGCCTATGGCCTGTGTTAAGCAGGAGGTCAGATTTGATGATCATAGTGGTCCCTTCTGGCTTTATAATCTATAAAGACTAACTACTTTAGAGGAAGATTGGGGGGGGGGGCCGCGGGGAGGGGGAGACAAAGAAAGAAACCAATACCAGTATTTTTAAACCTCAAAATTCCCCACCATCCAATATGTGCTCAGATTTGCTTTTCAGGTATGTGTCTGTGTGTCTGGCACCGAAACATTGAAGAAGTGAGTTTAATAAACTACAGCATAGTTTATCTCCTTCTTAGAGTAATTTGAAAAGCTTAGCGAGTTATACGTGCAACATGCAGGTGACTCTTTAAATTAGCCTAATGGAGCAGACTGCAGAAAAATCTATCAAACAAAATTCTTACACGAAGGGGAAGAGGCTTATTACCAAGTGTTGTGCTTATATTCCTATTCCCTTTTTCCTCACTTCCCAAATATTATGTAAAAGATTTTCTCTGCTCACCACTTGAATAATTTGGCAGAAGAATTGTGCAAATCTCTGTTTTGTGTGAGCTTTTCCTGAAGTTTTGATTCACCTGGGTTCATAAATCTCTGGGTTTTGCTTTGAGGTTTAAAGACATGAGAGCTGAAAAACTGCAAACTGATCTTATGCTAATAGTGTGCAAAATTGCAAAATTACAAAGCCATAAACGGATTTACATTTGCAACTTAGGAACAATGGGTTGACTTTCCCGTTTGTAACAAAAATCAATGGCCAGGCACATTTTAGCATATATCCACAGCACATGTGCACACAGATACACATGCAGCCAATTTACATGGTGGAAATTTGTGAGTGAATCCCAAGAGTGAAAGCTCATAGAGAGTAAACAGTTTGGAGAGTATTCTTTTTCAAAGCATCCTTCATTTTAGGCTTCTGGATTATTTCACTTTTATTTTCTCTTGTAGTACTGAATGCTAAATCAAATAAAACCCACACTACATAAAACAAGAAATCAGTCAAACTACTGAGACTGTAAGGCTTGTGTTTGTACTAGAATATAAACAGAAAATACAAATCCCAGATTTGAATGCACACATTCAAGTAAATTCAGCACGTATGTTAAAATTGAGTAACCTCTATTGTCTCTACACTAATTTCATAACACAGGAAGCTCCTTTCCAGAATAAGTCAGGAAAGAATAGTTGTACCAATACCAAAGTATTATGTTTATGTATTTCCACTAAAAGCAAACTAAGCAAACTATAATACAAAAGTGGTAAATTTATCTTCATTTGAAAGGGAATATTTTTATGAGGATAGTTATGATGGCCAAAAGGTTCTATTTCACTTTGATAAAAACAATTCTTCAAGGGACAGAGAGGATAAGGTATTTATTACACCTTTTCCATTCCAATTTCACCTGGAATACAAAAAGGAAGGGGCCTATCTCACTTTAGATGAATTTTTCGCTTGTGAGAAGTCACCCATCCCGATTTCCATGATTATTCCTAGCCAGGCACACGTTGCAGAAACAAGTATGCGTTCCCCTCTCTTAGTATCATTATTGTTACTGTTTTTGTCTGGGTGACAAAAGAGGGAAGCCAGGCTTATGCTTCCTTGTCTTAAGCGTTAAGCTTTCTCCTGATGTTGGGCCCTCACAAGTCTTATCAATACGCCTCAAATGGTTATCATTCAGGCTAGATGCAACTCTGAGAAACTACTAAATAGCAACAGAGGTAGCTCTAATAGTTTGACCCAGCTCTCTACAGAGGGGAAGAGGAAGAGTAAACACTTCTTGCCTGCAAATACAGACCCATTTCCCACCTCCCAGCTGTATGCATGCTCTCGGCACTCTAATCTCAAAGGTACATGCCCATAAACTCACTACTAGTTCTCTTCTAAGCAAGTCAGGCCTATGTCTTCTCTGTGATTCTTAAGACAAGTTAGTAAAAAAAGAACCTACTTTGAGACTTCTGCTGCAGCCAAATAGCTTTATGAAGAGATACCTGATAGTTTTATGAATGCTCATCCGGAAAAACTTAGATACTTCAGAGCAAGGAATGTGTGTGTAGAAACATATGTGACTGGGAAACTCTACTGCTTCCAGGTTTTGGCAACAAAGCTGCTGCAATTCTGGGGAGGCCAGTGAGGCTTTTTCAGACAGCCATGGGCACCGAAAGGTTTCTAAGGGCCAAGGTCTAGAGCCTTGCCTTCACTAAGAACACTGAGAATCCTAATGCGAAGCTAATGATATTTTCTGTTATCATTTAATACAATACATTATTTATTTCCACTTGGAACAGATCTAGTAAACATTGTGTTTAAAAATTACTTTGTCTTTCTATATGAGAGCTGCCAGTGGCTTTGGACCTGTGAAGAAACAGAGAGAAATAGCTGCCAAAAATTTCCTCAAACCAGGAAGCATTAGGAAAAAGTCTCAGGAAAGCTTAATTCCTCAGTATTTGTAATTCAGAAAAGTTTGGCTGAGTCTCCAAGCCCCTGGATCCTTATGTGAATTGAAATCACTGATCTTTTCAAAAATTCAGTTCTCCCTCAGAAGCACTTGAAGCACTCTCTTCTTGCTGTTCATCTGAGCTCAGGTAAAGTCAAACAAGCTTCATTTCCCCACTGCCACTGAATCATGCTTACAGCACAGGTGGGATCAGGCTGGCATGGGTGATAGCACATCACTTGGCAGGGACTTCAGATCAGACTGTGGGATCCCACCAGGGCTTTCAGGTATGTGCTCAGATCACTAGTCCCTACTGAAGCCTGTACCACTGTGACTTCATGCCTCTTGCTAAAACTCAGCAAATTCTACAGTTTCCTGTCCAAGTAACTCAATAAATGTGAATCACCAGCAGTAAACCAGATTTTTATGAAAGGCAAGGAAGACCAGAGCTTGGCAAACCGTGCTCTACTATCACTGGCCAACTTTGCTTTCCAAGTGTGGCAAAGTTGGCAAAAATAAATATATAAATAATGAACTGCAGCAATCAGCATGAGGGAAACAAGCACAGGAGAAAGCTTTGCCCAGCACAGGCTGAGAGGGGCTGATAATGAATGACTGATGATGATTACATGAAATTTTGTACTTCCTGCAAAATGATAGATACTGGCCAAGTCAGCTCCACAGCACCAGAGTGCCATAAAGCCAGGCTGGAAAGCCAGCTCAACAGCAGATCTCTGCTTCCATGACAGGTAGAGCATCCAGCTTCAGGAGGTGAGCTGCCCTGGGCACCCACAGGGCACCTTGCCCGCAGCAGCTCCTGGGCCACCACCGCAGGCAGCATGGCCCCTCGGCAGGAGTGGTCAAGGGAAAAGAATGGCAGGGGCATGAATTGAGAAGAGAAAGGGGAGGAGGAGAAACAAAACAAAAGCTCTTGTGATTAATGAACTGGAGATGAGAGTTTACATATGCACTTGAAGAGGAGGAAAGGATGTTCACAAGCTTCCTCCATGACAAATGTGGGCAAGAAACAGGGAGGAAAGAACTATTAATCAGTGGTAAAAAAAGGTTTTTTTCCCCCCAGGAGAAGCCAGTCCGGGTAAACTGCTTGAAACTGCTGCTTCCAGCTTGCCCTTTACAGAGGTCTGCTCAGCAGGCCCCACCACTCTCTGCAATGAATCCATGCCCTTAAGTCCAGCTCCTCCTTTATCTCCTCACACAAAGCGGAAAAGAGTCCTAAAGACAGCATATGAGTAAAAGCCTTCATGTTTCAGCCACTGTTGTTTTTCACAGCGTACCTTACAAGCATGGCTACCTGCCAGTCAAACAAATACCACTCTACTGAGTCCCCTAAACAGCCATCTGATCCTTTTCTAACTGTTGTTTAGAGTTGTTTAGGGGTGCCCACGGAGTGATGATTAACAGCCCCAGGCGCTGTGCAAGCACTTGGAATATGCATTTCTTACTAGTAGGGACATTTTTTCTTTCATATTTTTATTGGTTGTGTTTTATTAGTCACATTGCTCTTCAGCCTCCCTGCAGCATTGGCAGCAATGCCATTAGCTCTAGATGAAGGTGCATGTCCTCCCTTCATGGCTGAGGAGAGGTACCACAATAAAAGCAATATCAATAAACAGTACATTGCAGGAAATTAATAAGCAGTGTACTGATAAATTGTTGTTAGCCAATAGTGACTACAGAATAGGTAATGTGCTTAATATCAAGTTATTTCTTGTTTTGGTTGCTAAGAAAGTATTTAGGAGTCTCGATAGAACATAGTAAAACAGACTGGAGAAGGTACACAAATATTAAATGAAGTCCAGGAACATTAATTACTTAGTAAGAGCTTGTAATTATCTGACAACTGGCACACCTTACTTGATCTGACATATGTAGTGTTACTCCCTTGCACCAGCCACATTGTGGAAACATTTTTGCCGTGTGATAAAATATCCCGCTCTCTTATCCCACTATCTCAAAGATTCGCCCAGCAGGGCAAAGCCTCTCAGCATCCCAGTAGTTAGATAAGCCTTTCCATACTTTTTTTACAAACAGGCAAGGAGAAGTAGGGACTCTTGGAAGGTCTTAAACAATACAATGAGGTGAAAAAGCAAATCATCATCCTGCATTAAGGCTCTCATAGAGGAATAAGGATATCTGTATTTTAATTCTTGGTTTTGTCGAGAGCCTCATTTCTTTTCCATATGTAAAATAAGGATGACAGTACATCTCATCATATGGACATATGTCCTTCATGATGACGATTAATACGTCATCCACCTAAAAGGCACCTCCATGTCGCTACTATCACAGTTTAACACTAAGCCATGAACATCACTCTTTACAGGAGTGCAGTCTCAGGTGACAAATTCTTCAGGGGTGAGGACATTCTTTCCTTGCACACAGGTGCAGAACAGAGCACACAAAGGGGCTGATTTTGCCCAGTATTTTTAGGTGCTGCTGCAATCCAGCCAAAAAAGAGCATGAGCACGCACACAGAATTCTCCACGTATGATGGCTGAGGCACATAAGCAGAGAACACTTTATACACCACCTGCAGCTTTCCAAGGACAAATAAGAGATGCTATTACAGCTAACTCCTTTCCCCCTGCCTCCCTCCCCCGAGTTTCTGGAATTTTCTGGAATGCTTTAAGGTTTTCTCCTTGTATTAACTTGTTTAAAGACGTAAAGGAAGAAATTCTGTGAAAGAAAGGACAGAAGATTAACTTATTTCCAAACATGCTATTAAAAAAAAATAAAAAAAAATTAAATCATCTGATCCCCACCAGAACTCCACTGACTAAATTGTCAAATTTAGGGGGGGGGGAACCCTGTACAACACCCCATCCAGATGGTAGTTCCAGTGCTCTGTGGTCAGCCTGTTTATTAATGAACATCTGTTTTCTTCACAAAACAGGGTGGACTTTATACTATAAATTCTCCTTTCATATATTTCTTGGAAAATGACATTGGGAGTTATTCACTGTCACACAGATAAGCCAAATTTATTTTTAATTTTGGAAACTGCATATTAATTATAGCTTTTCTGTCACTCACTAGATTATTGATGAATGTATCACTAAAACATACTGTTAGTTAAATATTGTAAAAACCAAAATATGACTTTGTCTTTGAAGATATTTGGCTCCAGTCCCCTTACTTGTCCTTTTCTTTTACTCTTCTGCATAACTGGATGAATACTGCTGGTAAACATGATAATGGACATCAGACTTCAAAGCACTAGCACTAGAGGTCCCTAAAATAATCAGTACATTTCACCCTATCCCTGTCTGGTCATGGATGCTTTTTGAATAGAAAAATGGATTTATTGTAATTCAATGTAAGTTTCTCCTTACTTGTAACTATATGTTACCATTTAGTGACTATTTAACATCGAATTACATAGACCATAGAGATCTGGTAACTTAAAGGCAATTAAATTTGAAGGCAAACCAGACTCATAACTACAGGCAATATTTTAAATACAAATGAGAATGTGATGGAAGATTTCAGTCCAGCCTCAGAATTTTGAAATACCACAAGCAAAAGAAGTTGAAAGGGAATGTTTGGATGCAATCACTCGAAAAATAAGGTTTAAATTTAAATTCAAAAATATTTAACTGTCCATTAATGATATTCACCTTCTAAGGATCTGGAAAGTCATCTAGAACATTTTTTTTTCTGAATACTATATCTCTTTTAAAACTCTGTGTAGAACAATAGCCTTACAATATATTTCTTTTTGTGCTCTGACATTAGTTTAAGAAAGAAACATAGGCTTGGAGTTGGTATACCTACCTATGAAAAAATTTCAAAGCCATAGACAAGTGATTTTCATTTGTTTGTTTGCTTGCTTGTTTGTTTTAAACAGAAAAATTCTATGGCTCTAAAGTTTTAAGGAATACATATGTATGCATATATACGTGTGTGTGTGTATAAGCATGTTTCTTTCTAAGTACAGCCTAATATTCAAAGTAGATGACTTATCTGCAGTTCAATGACTATTACTATGACACATAACAGGTCAAAACACTGTGAATAAATGGCATATAACTTGTCTAGTGGAAGGCACGGTACTGAGGGCAGTGAAACTGTGCTACTTAGAAACCATGGCTCCTTGCTAGCTTCAAACTATTCAGTATAGCTACCATAAAACTCAGATTTTTACCTTCACCAGTGGTAAGAATTTCAGTTAAAAAATACGAAGAAAACAAGCAAAAAAAATCCCCAAGCAACCAAATGCACAAGACAAAATCCAGAAAAAACATGTGGTTAAATCGTTACATTGTCTGTGTTGTCCTTCCTGCAGTCTCCACTTTCAGAAAAAGCATGGATGTTCCCATAGGAAACAGGTTAAAGCAGAACAGTACTGAACTCAGAAGAGGAGAACTTGGGAAAGTGTTTGGCTTTTATCAACTGAGGAGGTGCCTCTCTTTCTTCTAACTGGTTTCTGTCACAGGTAATCCTGACTGCCACAGCAGGAGTTAACTAACTGCACACAAGCAGGGAGGGACTGGCTAAGGCGTGTCTGTAGCTGGAAGCCCCAGCCATCTCAGACACTGTGCAAGCCCCAGACACCCCACAGAGACAGTCAGTCAGCTTCCACCCTCCTCTTGTGACTGCCATCCACTCCTGCCCACTCCTCTCACCTGGGAGGATTGCACCATCCAACAACAAGCTGCTCAGCAGTGGACGAGAGCTCTGCCTCTGGTGGGAAGTTGTTGCCAGATCAGCCTTGGCATCCAACCTGAAGTTTTAAATAAGCACCTAGATATCTAAATGCCCCAATCTACACCCACTGAGACTTCAGAGAGCAAAATTAAGCCTGGGATTGTTTTTATCTACAGAGGATGAGTACAAAAAGGGTTTTAAATATCTGGCCTTAAATGCTACTGAAATTGCAGGCGTAAAACCACTGCATCTTCCTTGAGGAAGGCTTGCAATCGTGGAGCAGAAACTGCTCTCGGGTCTGTTCCAAGCCTATTACAGATGACACAAGTCATATCATTTTTCTATGCCTCACTGCCACCTTTGGACTACTCTGTTCAGGCAGTAAACAGTTTCCAGAAGGAATCATCTCTGGCTATGTCTGTGTTGCTCTGAGTTCAGTGGAGCTCAGCTGAAGCATATTGTAACTATCTGTTTCTCTGCTGCAGCAGCAAATCTCTAATTATAAGCTTAATTGAATGGCCTCAAAAAAGAGGGCAGAGCATCATCTCCTATGCATATATATTTAATAAAAATGAGACTGGGTGACAGAGTTGTTATAGCTTGCATTTTCAGAGAAAAATTAAACACAATAGAATATTTCAGGATTTTCAGGGTCAGCTCATGACACCCCTGCACTGCTGCGTGTGAGAGACATGCATTTTAAGCCCCAAGGTTCTTTCAAAAATCCTGGCCTCAATAGTTAACACCGTGTTATTGCCAATCAAGGGATCCTTTCTAACCCTAGGGGAAGTCAGTGTGATCTGCTGGATAACACAGTGGCTTGGAACTGTACAGATTTGCTTCTAATCCCAGCCGCTATTAGTTAACTGAGATGACCTTGAGTACATCATCTCACTCTGCAAAGCTTTAATTCCCCGTATGAAAATGAAGACCCTGACAGTTGCTTCATTTTTAAAGAACTTGAAGATCTACTGGTAAAGATGTCTTAGGTAACAGCCTAATATTATCATTAATAACTCACAGTCCTTATGCAATATTCTCTGTGCCAAAGATGGAAGTCATTCAATTTGCAGAACTGAAATTAATTGCTCTCTTGCTGATAAAAAGGCAGAATAAGACTTGAAAATCTCTTGCAGTAGAAGTAGTGGGGACAAAACCAAGGCCAGTTTTCATGTGAGACTGGTTGAACTTATTATTGTTGCAATTGCCTACAACAGAAAGAAAGTAGGTCCACTGACCTGAGGAACTTCCTCCCCATACTCTTTCAGGAGTGTCCTAAATGCTCTTAATAATGCTCTTTTCAGGTCCTCAATCACCAAGTCTCTAATTAAGCTGAAAAATATTTTGACCCTTTTCTCAATTTCAGTATTGTACTCACCATAGTGTAATGCTTTTTAATTAAAAGCAGACTTTAAGATGTGCAGTTTTTTTCTTTCTTCACTGGTACATTGAAATTACAAGGTACCAGGAAGCTGCAAAAGAAAGTAGTCTGTTTGCAGAGTTTTTTAAATGAAAAAGATTAAAAAATGGAAAATCTCATGTGTACAAAGTGTAAGAGGTAGGTAAGTTGCAAGCGCTTCTCCTTATTCCATAATTAGAAGTGAAATGTTCTTTAATGTGCAGTAATAACGTTCGAGCCATGCTATTTTGCAACTAATAATCATATACAACAGCATGGGGCATGATAGCAAACAAAGTTTTTCCAGCTAAATGTCTTGCCCACATCTATCTGCCTTATTTTCTAGTGCTTTGGCTTTTGAATCCAGCCTTTATGCTGGAAATTTGAAACTGAGTGGAGTGGTAGTTACTTACCTTTTTAAGGAAAGAGTTTGAAGCAAGGCTGCTGAGTAGCTCAAATCATTCCCATACAGAGCAGTGTATAATAGATTTCTTTTTCTTTTTTGTTTGTGTCAAATAGAAAAGCTGGAGATGTGACTGCTTGATTCCTTTAGTCCTGAAAAGCCCTAAATTCTTTCCAAACTCACACAATGTTATGCAAACAAGGGAAAACTGACAGAAAAAAAAAGCAGAGGTCATCAAGACCTAGCAATGTGCATCAATTTTGCTCGCAAATGAAGGAATAAATTTATCATTGCAGAGGCTGCATTAGTTACCATGGACTTGCACCACTTCCAAGATTTCTCGGGGGGTGAGAATACTGCTTGCCAGAGCCAGCTTCTCCATTAGGCTTTTAACCGCAATGCTTCCTTGTTTTCCCGATGAGGAGTTAGATTTAGAAGGCTAGGGAGGGGAAACAAACACACACAAAAAACACCAACCCTCTAGCTAAATTAAACTGAAACCCAAGTGAAGCCTCAGTGGGAAGCCTGCTGCACAAATTTGATCTCTGAATGAAGAAAAAATTAATTATGTGATGCACAGCAATGAAGTAAGTAACACCTTGAAGTTAACCTGGACAGAGTTATTGATTCAGCAAAAATATAAGCACTTTGCTTCACCCTCTCTGTTGTTCTAATGTTAGCTTGGACTGTTGCCTGACCATTTCCAGCTAGCATTTAGTTCATTTGCAGCTGTTCTAAATGTGCACTCTTCCCCAACAGTTCACACAAAAAACTGATCCTGTCTAAACTGATGTGTTGATTTGGGAGAAGATACCATGTGTGCAAGAAAGAGTTTGTTGTAAACACAGCAGAACAGACCTTGCCACCAGCCTGGAGCTCTGAAGTGGATGGTTCTCAAAGCCTCTAGGAAAGCAGATAGAATTGCTCAAGCAGTTTTGCCTACCTCTGCTCCAACAGTGCCAGTAAATCGCTAGCAACAGATGACCCTTCTAATACCCAGAGAAGTCACATATTGCCCCCTTCTACACAGCTTTCTGCCATCTCCACTTTTACATGCTGTGTAAATGGGAATCCTGTGTAAGAAAGGTGATTTTGGCTGTGCAAGTGAGTGATGCAGGGAGCACACAGACAACCAAACTGCAGCAGTACACTTTAAATTTATACAGCTATTGCTAGTCTGTTCTGCAGCCTGAGAGGCCTTCTGAACAGCAGTGCCCACTTCACTGCTCAGAAAGCCTTGAAAACCACAGCTTTGCTGACCAAAACTCTCTGTTCCAGATCCACTGTGCTGATGACCACCAGCACCTAACTCCTGGGCAGGTCTGCACCAAGGACTGGTACTGCTGGTGCATGCTACTACACATGTGCCTCTGGCCATTCTGCCTCTCTGCTCTGCCACAGTCTTGCCTCCTGCTTGCCTTTCAGTGCCACTTTCCAGTTAGTGACACTGTTTTAAGTATTGACTTCAAGTTTTGAATCCATAAATAATTTAGATCCACCTCTTCCTAGAGTGGTATTCTCTTTACTGACAGGGGCCTGAATTACCTGGGAGCAAGCTCGGCCACAAGACACTTCATGTGAGGTCATCTTGGTTCCATATTTTTTATTTCCCTTCCTTGGTTTAGCAGAGACAAGGTTTATTGACCTTCAAGTCATGCCGCAAAACCTTGCTGTTGTCTTTGGCTTTTCTCAAGGAGGCTACAGAGGCAGAATGAGGTACTATGGGACTTTGTGCTTTTTCAGATGCTGAGCTATAAAAGTCTCTCTGTACTTTATAATGATTGCTGTTGTGTCTGAAGTTTCGGTCAACTGCCTTTGTACAAACCAAAACTAATCAATCAATATATTGTTCTTTATGAACAATGATAAAATTTCATTATTTGTTGGTGGCACTTTTTTTAATTCAGCATCCACTGTTTTACAGGAACATGAAAGAAATTAATTCATTTAACAGAAAAAATTTACCTTTTGCTTGTTACTTGTCAGACTAGTCAGGGCCAAAACATTGCACATAGGAGGTTCTATTCAAATTTCTCTTTTCCTGTCCTCTACTTTGCAATAATGAAGACAAAGTAAAATTTTCTACTTTCTTAATTAGGAAGAAAGCAACTTTGTCGCAGAAGAAAAAAAAGGCCCTCCTCACCAGCCCTGCAGAGTCCTTTCAGCTGACTCACAAACAGGCCTGGAAGAACATGATCTCACTTTGCAGAAAGTCCTAACAGCTGACATCTGGTGGATTGAAGTGTGTCAACACTAAAGAATTATTCTTTACGGTAGGAAAAACATTACAGTCATGAGGCTGGAATGAGGATACAGAACTCTAGGCATGGTGATGCATTATTTCACTTTAAGAAGAAGTGAAAATGTAGATTGATTCTCTGAAAAGTTTTCCTAGGAGTAAAGTCTGATAGACTGTGAAATTGTGTTAGAACAGATAGAGTCTGTAGTAGAGGGGAAAAGAAGTAGTCAAAAAACCCCTTTGAAGCCCATTGAAGACTTCTGTTGTATTTATTAGTTCTAGGCAAAAACCAAACTGGGCTAGATTCACATAAGGAGTTAGACTTGGCACTGTAAACTTTGTCTTTGCTATTTTTGTGATTAACCTTGGCACCTAGTGGGTAGAGTGCCAGCTGTCAGCTACAGATAGAATGCAAAGAAGATGGTGTGGCTCTCAAAAAAGACCTAAGACAGCTCAGGTGAATTGTGCTCATAAGCAAAAGAAGTGGCATAAGACCTGCTCTTCAGACAGATTTAAGGGTTTAATTCTAGGCTGAAGCTTTGCACTTCTCTCCCACTGAGTTTTGGTGCCACGTAGCACTCCCTGGATGTCAAAGTGAGTAAGAAATCAAGCCTCGAGTCGTTCCTTCACCAGAGTGGAGTTTGAGTCTCCCATATCCTAGCTGGCCACTCTAAACTGCCTATATTAGATAAGGTAAAAGAAGAGTAATTACCTCCATATTATAATTTCTGAGCAGAATAAAGTGTTCAAAGAATCTCTACCACATTAAATCCTAGCTGCAGGTAGCATGTGAGTCCTACTGGGTCTTAAGCACAGACTAAGCTCAAAGTGCTTTCACATTATTGAAACAACTGATTTTGCATATAATATAGAAATAATAGCTAAGAATTTATGTAATGAATCTGAGGATGTCCTTAGCATCAAACCAGAGCTCTGTTTAACAAGTCAGGCATCAGTATCTACGAAGACAGCTAGTCAGACAGATTCTTCTCCTCCTCAAGTTATGATGGTAGCAAATGAAAGTGTAAAATCCTGAAACAGAATTCCTTTCTTAGTTTGTACATTCAGCCTCCAACATTTGACCTTGGATTATCTCTACTTGGGAATTTTCTTTTGGTAAAAAGCTCACCCATGGCTCTCTGTGCCTCTAAACACCGACCTATCTGACCATGCCAAACATCATGACCGTGACCATGGTTTGAACTTCAATTTCTTCAGTTCAGCACTTTCAGTTCCACAGGGGAAGGAAACCACTATGAAAAAAGAAACAAGTTTTCCCTATCCCTGAATCACCAACCAACACAGGAGTTTTCTAAGACAGGTTGCTTCTTAGAACTGGTTTGAGACCTGGAGTAGAGGTACAGTGCAGGACATTAAATATGAAGTGGGCTAAGAGAGCAACAAGCAACAACCAATGAAAACCTTGACGGTCTTAATAGATGATACTACATCATTATGATTTCAGGTAGCCAGTTCAATTAAATACGGTTAAGTGCTTTAGTGACAAAAACCCAGAAAAGTTAGTCAAAGTTGTCATTGACTTTGATGTCTATTTTTAACACACTCAGTCCCTTGGTGCCACTAAGTTGTTGCAGGTTAATTAATGACTGCATAAATGTAGAGCTTTACATTTCTTTTAATTTAGGAACACAGACTACCTTTCAAGGAAAACAGAAAGCTCATCAACGTGAGTTATCCAAAATGATTCAGAGCAAAATATAGACACAAAGTCCATCATTAATATAGTAGGGCAAGGACATTGAGTATGACTTTGTTCGGAAAAGGAGGCATACCGTTCCCAGTGAATAAAGTTAATCAATTCTCTAGCCCTTTTTTTTTCTCTCCATAAGTTACCTGTTAAATCCCAGTTGCTTCAAGTTTGCTTAATGTAGCCCTTGGATACTTCATAAACATATGGCACAAATATTAATGAGTCACTGTTGCCCCAGTGTAATTGGTCATCTAACCAAATGGCTCTGTTTGCATTCGTTGATTGGATTACCTAATTTTTTTTACAGAAGTGTCTAAAAATTGATTATAGCTTGGTTTCCTTCAGGAGGTTTTTTCATTACAAATCCCATCTTCACCCAAACTACCTATCCTAACTCGCCATACTTAAAATGATTTCTTAACCCTTGTGTTCCTATGCAGTAAGATCATTCTTTGACTCCAGTTATTAATTATTGACCTATGATAATGAGCATCGGTATGGTAGCTTTAGCCTAAATGATTCTCATGAATGTTGTTTTCGCACTTGTGATTAACAATTTTTCCTTCCTCAACTTTAGGTTGGTCAGCTAAATATTCACAAATAAGAGCCTGGAAGAGGGTGTATATTCCGGTAAAACAAGTATATACATTATCATTTTGTATATGCGTCTTGCTGGAGGCAAAAGAAACCCCTAGCATCTCTAAAGATCTGAACCATACACGACAACAACCATTCCTCCTAGAGTTAAATGCTAATACTTTTAGATAAACAGAACTTATTTATAATAACACCATCTGTGGGATTCTGATAATGTTGGGGGAGGAGATTAATTTATCTTGCATTTTAAATAGAGATGGCTGCTGGCATAAAAATCCAGATCTAGCTTTTAGCCACCCAGTTATCAGAGAACTTCACATTAAGGGTACTACGTCCCTCACCAGAATGTCTCCATAACACCAGTGGACAAGTGCTAGGAAATGACAAAATGGTAGCATATATCAGTTCCTCCTTCTCCCCTAATCATACAGCGTGCTCAGATGGGGTAAAATGCAGAATTCCCCCAGTTATGGAAAGATCTAAGAGTTAGGTCTGGGATTTTATTTCTATGTCTTTAATTAGCATGTCATATTACATGAGGGTCTCACCATTTTTTATGATCAATTGAGATTACTATTGTACTTTGTTGTCCTGGTAAAACAGTATGCTGCTTCACCTCTGGACAGAGGCTTTCAGACCCTGCAAATCTCCACTAAAAGACTGCATGATACATACATAATGTATTCCATTCCAAACCTGCTACCATGCCCTTTCCCCGTCCTCACTTCATTAAGGGTCACTTGTATAGCACAAACAAAGGAGGTGCACCTAGGACAGGAGACCACATGAGCGATGGTACTGTGTTATCCCTTGCTCAGTATTTCACTTGATAAGTTGGTAACTTTTATTATCCAAAATACTGGCTCTTGTAAACTCAATAACTACCACAACTGTAGCCACTGAAACAAAAGTGAATGGTATGGACAAGTACTAAAGTAAGTCCTCTGTCTTCAAACAAGGCAGGGTGACCTAGAAGTTAATTGTCCCACACAGCAATGTGGAGGCACCAGTTCTGTGACACTCTACAGTCTTCACAGCCACAACCTATGGGAGAAAAACTCTGTTACTACAGATCCTAAGTCCTGCTCAATTTTTGGGTTTTATTGCATACCTACTCATTTACCCACCTGAACAGTAACAGTAGGTGGTGTATTTAATTAAAGAAATCCGAAATGACACAAAAATACATGAAGCAGATAAAATCAACATTAAATTCCACCTACAACAATTTTCATCGCATGACGTGCTTATCTATCTGTATGCTGGATATTTTGTCCAGAAGGATACTATGAGAGATGGTCTCAAAACCTCTGCTGAAATCCCAAAAGATTCTACCAACTGGCTTCCCTTGATCAGCTAACTGGGTTACCTTGTCATAGAAGGAATTCAGACTTGACAAGCAGGACTTTCCTCTCATGGAGACATGTTGGCTGAGACCAATGACTGTATTGTCCTTCAGGTGTTTTTCAGTACTTCCTAAAATATTCTTCTTTGAGGAGAGGAGAGGAGAGGACAGGAGAGGAGAGGTGAAGGGAAGAGAGGGGAAGGGAGGAGAGGGCAGGGGAGAGGTGATTTCCCCCATGAAAACCAAAATTATTCTTGCTAAAATAAGCTAAAACAAAATTCAGTTATCATATACCACCATTTCCTTCCTGTGACCTTTTAACTCACTGACTACATCCCTACCAAAGCCCTTTTGATTACAGAACTTAGATTCAATCTGTAAAGACATGGAAAAAGGCACGCTTTGTTCATGAATGACTGCAAATGCACAAAGAAGAGAACAAAGAACAATAAAACAAGAACAAAGAGGTACCAACAACCAAAATACTGGCATTTGTTAACATTTGAGTATTTCAGTAAAGTTGAAACCAATATTCTGTTCATGTTATTTCACTTAGTGCCCACGGTTTGCAGGTGGGGAAAAAAATGGACCATAAATAAGCTGCAGAACATTCTTTACATTTATCTCTTAGTTGGACATGAGGGATGCAGAGGAAAAATGGCTGCAGTTCTTGCCAGACAGGACACTGCACACTTGTATATACAATTCATGTTTTGAAAACATAGCCAAGCTAATTTATGTACTGAAAGCAAAATAACAGTGTTAGTGCCACCGGCATCATCAAGGTGAATTTGCTCCCAGGTGTCTGAACCTCACTCAAGTATCTCCCCACAGCACTCCACACAGATATACTACACAGACACACACACACACCTTCTGTGACATACTGCAAGGTGTCTGAGAAGAAAAGCTGGTAAATAGATGCAATGCTGCAAGAGGAGAGATTGAAAGACAGTCGAGAAATACTCTGATACATTTGAGGCAATATCACGTATGTGTGAGCACTATGTGTGAACCTGATACATGTCAGCAGCATCATGTAAGTAGCAGAGGGTATGTGAGCTTAAGGATTTTTCAATAAATAGCCAAATATATCCATGTCTCCTGGCCACCTCATGCCAAGCTCCCACTTCAGATCTCAGAAACAGCAGCAGTTCAGGAGGGCAGGACCTGCAAGGCTGCGGCACAGTAAAGGGAATGGATTTGAGAGAGCAGCAGTGTTCATGAGGGAAATGAGGACCGGAGGCAAGGGAAGATGCTTGTATTTGTGCTTGGTTTCCTAAGAGCTATGCTTGGTTGTGGCATTACACTCCCTGAAAGCGTGAATTGCAAAGGAGTGACAGCCCTCGGCTGATCCCCTCAGGAAAGGGGATTGGGGCGCTGCAAAAGGCAGACCTGCTGGAGCTCTGTGCTCCCTCAGCCCGGGCAGAAATCCATGGAAGGCTAAGGAGAAGTGAGAAATCACACCGACAACACATTTCACCTGGCAGTCCGACATTGTTTATCAGCATAATAAAAAGTGCCAATACTTACCACCTGTCTAAAATACGCAGTAATAATAAACAGAGTTACCACGCATATTATGGTCAATGATGAGATATTAATTTATAGCCCTGGAAGGAGGAAAGGAAGGCAGAGACTACAGTGCCTTATGGGGGCAAAACTTGCTGGGGATGAGGCCGAGGCCTTTTCCTCTCTGATGAGAACAAATGGAAAATCGCATTGATTTTATTTTTTGGTGGATTTTTTTTTTTTAAGTCTTAAAGTAATATCCCTGTTTATATGATCAAGTTACAGAAACAAAAAAATGGCCAGGATATTACCTTTCTGTTCCTATGTCAGCTGGTAATGTCTGTGTGATAGTACACGTTGATTTTGTACAGAATTAAAGACAAATTAATTCAGAGGTGTATATAGGGGGGTCAGGGCTCCCTGGGGGCCAGGAAGGTGGGGGATCTCCATGGGGGTCTGTGAGGGCAGGGCTGGGCAGCCAAGGATACGAGAGCAGCCCCATCCCTGGGCACCAGGTGCCTTCCTCGGAACTAGGAAAAAGCTGGTCCAGGCCATGAGCCTCCAGGTAGACCTGGCTCAGGGTCCATGGTCAGGCAGGGGCTGAGATGGGGACCTGGGCCTGGGCAGGGTAAGGGAAAGCCAAGGGAGTGGGCAGGGGCAGGAAGGGCTGTGGCTGCCCTCAGGGTCATGGCAGCCAAAACATGCAGTGCTCTCACACCAGCCTCTGCCTCATTGACTTAGCTTTCCCCTTCTACTCCCGACTCCAGCTCTGAACTAGAGCTTTTATGGGGTGTTTTTTTCTGCTCACTTTGGACTGTTTCCCCCCTGGAGAGTGAAAAGCCATCATGAGCTCCTATTCCCACCAGCATCATCCTCCCACCAGAGGAAGCAAGGTCTCAGTATGCTCAGGGCTCTCCCAGTGCTGCCTAAAACCTGAGTAAAACTTGGTTACTTCTAGTGCAAATGTGAATGTGTGGGCTTGCTGCCAAGAAAAATATTTAAATTCTCTGTGCACAGAAGCATTTTTACCTGCGAAGTCCAGAGAGCCCCCTTCCACCCATGAATAAGAGCTTTGTGAGTATCCCAGCATAATAGAAACTGCAGGTAGTTGTTTTAAGTGATGTATTTAAACAGATTCATTCTGTTTCTTAATTTGAAAAGACAACAACTATCTTACAAGGCAGGATTTCACTTTTTTCTTCCTGCAATTTATACAGAAACTTGTTGTGGTCAATCAGGCTACCCATGTTGATCATAACCTCACAAACATCACTGATCATCTGCATAATACAAAGAACTTATGTTGCGTTTTGTCTTTGAGTTAACAGCAACTGCAAAAACACTATCATTTGAAAAGACCAGACTACGCATAAAGTGGTAAGGGCTGGCAGTGAGTCACACAACAAGTGCATGTTTTTCTGTATTGTGATACTTGTTAAGAACATAGTCGGCTGGGAAATTTTCAAAAAAAGGCTTATTTTTGGCCACAAAATTTCAATTAGCGTGAGCTTCCTTTAATGTTATGGCCATCAAAGTGGTTTACTATTTTCCAGAAAATTATATGATTCAAGTACATCATAGGAAATAACTATAACTTAAAGACGCGGATGTCTTTCTACCATATCTACAGCTTCCTACAGATAGCGCTCCATCTATAACTTTAGACCTGCAATGAAAGGGGCAGATAGCCCTATACATAGAGACATGATTATGTTCAGCAGCAACTGAGCACTCTTTTGCTTATGTGTTGGGCCATCTAGGATAAAACTGGGGTTTCCCTTGCCTTGTCTTGCAGCACAGATGGGAGAGGAAGGCAGGTGGAGGAGTACACCTTCCTCTGACTTGCTGCCCTCCTGGTGGAAGACTAAGATGGGATCCAGATGATTGTGCACAGGAAGGAAAAAGAAAACGAGAGAAAGTAAAAGGCTGAGTGGAAAGCAGACCTCCTAGAGCCACCTGGAGGGTGAGCAGAGAGGACAGCTATAGCATTCAAAGAAGTGGGGGTGCAGTAAGGCCTGGTTCAAGCTTTTTGCCACATGTTCCCAGGGTCAAGCAGATTAATGGTCAGGTTTCTAGCCATGTTTTGGCTAACACCAACTCATTCACGTGTAGATTTTAGCAGAACAAACAACTCCTAGCAGTCATGTTAAACACAGCTTATATTCAAATACCTGTGGCCAGATAAAAATCTTCCTCCAGTGCCTGATTCAAGAACCATAATTAGGACATTATAACATAACTGAAAGTCCCAGGAGAGAAAAAATCCTGGGATGGTGCTATTTAAATGTAAACACAAATTTTGCTAATGGCCTTACAGAAAGATTGGGAGCTTCTCTTTACCTTCAGCTTTTATGTGAGGCAGGGATTAGACCCATTCATTGCTTACCGGTACATTCTTACCATTTTTCTGTGGCATGATATGTGGTGTCACCCTTAGAAATGAAGTAAAGCCTCACATATTGGTGAATTTAAAAGCAAATGAGTTCTAGAAATCCTACTTGGAAATTTTCTTGGCATAACACATGAAGTCAAATGCAATATTTCCACATCACTCCCCCTTCTCTTTAGTTATCTCAAAATTGTTTAGAACCAGCTTCATTGCCTACCCAACATCTATGCTCTTTCTCTCTCCCACACGTACACACGCAGACCCCCACACTGCTGCACTGGTGTGTGCATACATCTCTCCAGCTGTGTCCTGGAGGTTCCTGGGAGCCTGAAGGGAATGCTCATGAAACATGACTTTCACAGATTCTCCGTCCATCTGGAACGCTAGGGTAGCATATGGCGGGCAGCACAGTAACTGTTTGTGGACATGTCAGACATTTTTGCCTTGTGTATTACCTGATTAAGGTAAGAGAAGACATGCCGATATAATCCTCTTTCTCACACATTACCCCTCTCCAATTTTATTTTTCAATTTAAAAAGAAAAGATGTTTTGGCCAGCCCTGCAGGAATAGTATCCCCTGAAAGGCACAAGAATGTTCACGTAAACGCCACATTGCTGACACAATTATACCAGCTTTCCATAGACAGAGATAAAAAAAGAAAGGTGTGCAAGGGAAGAATGTTTTTTAATATAAATTGTAGGGTTATCCCTGGGGCTGGAGAAAAAGGTACAGTTAAAAAAAAAAAAAAAAGATTAGGAAATAATAACTAAAGCTGCATGCTTTATTACTTCAGGTAAAAATATCTTATGAATAATATAATCATTGTCTCTGGTTATTGGGTATGAAAAAGATAAGTGTAATCAGTGTACTGTGATACAGGAACATTAACACTTTCACATTGACTGGATACAGACTTAGAAATGAGTTAAGAATCACTGGGTCATCTAAGTGGAGGATTATTCTACACACAGGCCCCTAGGTCAATTTAAATTATTTAATTTATCTTGGTGACCGCAGGGGCCTAACCATCCCTGTGCCTGCATTTTTATCTTGCAGTCCTGTTAGCATAAGTCTAATTCTGGGGGATCAGAAAGGCTAGAGTAACAGGGCAGTGTACCAAAATGCAGGCACTGGCTCTTTTAGGGTTAATAGCAGAACCACAAAGAGAAATGACTCAAATTATACCAAGGACGTTTTATTACCCAGCAGCCTTAATCAGTATATATTTTTTTTTACACATTATTATACCAAGGGTCCTTTCAGTGCTCATTGGCTTGTTACAAGCATTAAAAGAGGGGACGATGCATTGCAATTAATTCCATGTCTTACCCTGACTCTCGTTATTTTCTTTGAAAAGAGTTGGGAGGAAGCAGACAGATGCAGCTGAAAGCTGTCCAAAAATATTGGAAAAGAAGGTGAATACGTTTACTGGCATGCTATGTTTTCACTCATTTCTTTTGCAGACAGCTGGGACCAATAGTCATTTACCCTCAGACCATATTTAGTGCCAGAGCATGCAGGGCTTTTGTAACCAAACCCCACTGCTTGACAACACCAGACTGGTTTCACCAGGCTGGGTCAGTATGTGTGATACTTACACTGATGTGTTTTAGGGCTCTGAAAATTTGGCACTTTGGCTCTTTCTTGTCAAGCAAGAGATTTTAAGATAAGTGCTGGTTAGTAGCATTTCTCTAGAAGTTTCAGCTCTGGTGGATTTCTAGCAAAGAGAAAGGAAGAGAGAACAGTAGGGCCGAAAGAAAGACATCAAAGCATTGATGATACAAATCAGGGAAGAGTTAGTAGCTAGAGTCTGTACTGAATTATTGACAAATATAGTCATGCTTCAATTTGAATTTAAATTGTCAGCTACACAGTCAACTGTAAGATCATCTTGATCCCACAGACAGAAAAGATGAAAAGCCTGCTCTCAAGTAAGGTGCAACCCTGTTGAAGAAAACAAATCAATGACATCTATGGGCTGATACAATATGAAGCCAGACCATGAAATTTCCAAAGGCCTTGTGCTCGTATTTTCTGGGAAGTTAGAAAAATCACGTTATCCATTTAGTCATACTTTACAATGGATCAATAGGTTTAAGCTTCACATTGGTTTCACTTTTGATGTGAAGGTGATATTCTCATAGATATTGAGGTATTTCCTCTTATGTGGTACTCTTTGAACAAGCAGATGGTAGGATGTTACCAGGTCTCTGCTATGGCTTCAGCTGAAGTTTAGTGACTAAACCCAGTTTTTAAAAAATGAGAAATTACCTGCACTGAATATCTTCCTAGTATGATATTTAAGGATGAAAAAAAGTAATGGAGAATTAACAGCTATCATACCTCCTTATATGAAGCACTGTACTCCTAGTTTGGACTGCAGCAACAGCTAAGCAAGCACCATCCAAGGAAATGTTAAACGTGCTGTGGAAGGTTGCCTGTCAGGTAGGATTCAAAACTTGATATACATTGCTTTGTAGCTCCAAAAAAGGAAACTGTGCCTAGGAAAGGAAAGTATGTGAGGAAAGTTGGTCCTCTAGCATTTCGCCTTTCCTTTATCTAGCTTCCATTATTTCAGTTCACTTTAAATTTTAAGCATAATAACATCCCAAACCTAAAAGATAATTTACCAGAAACAATCAACTTTTGTCTGTTGCTGTCTCCTGATCTGTACTAGTTCAAGGTTGTGTGTTGAGTGACTCAGCCTTGGCTTGTTCAAAGCAAATTCATTGAAGATTCCCTCTTCGGGAGTTTACTTTAAGTTTAAGCCAAAACATGATTCAATGGAAGAGTTAAATCTGGTGGTTTGGTTTTTTGGGGCTTTTTTCCAAAAGTAGAACAGAAATCTCAGACACCTCTGCAGTGTCAAAGAAATTCAGATCTGGATAAAGCTTCTACAACTTTAAATCACAGCAAGATTTCAGAATCGGTTACAAATATGTGATTAAAAAAAAAAAAAAGGCAAAAAAATCACTGACTTGATTCTGGAGTAAGAAAAGAAAGGGTTGTTTGTTTTGTTGTTTTGCTGGGGTTTTTTAATAATTATCTGCTGAGAAAAAAGCCTTAACACTATTCCCAGGGCTAGTATTCCCCATTATTATCCTAGGTTAGCCTAGGATACTTTTGGTGGTTTCATACAGCATATTTTTTTTAGCAAGCCAACCTTTTCTGCCAATGTCAGAAAAAGGACTGCTCTAGTCTTACTCTAAAAACCTGTTTACATGCAGATTATGCAGTCTATAGGCAATGTTTCAGGGGAAACTCCAGGTGGAAGTTGTTGACTCTATATATACTGTTCAATGTGAAGCTGAAATAATGGTTTTTCACTGCTGTTCAATTCAAGTTAATAAGAGCTATTTATTTAGTACTTATTCTTTCCTTTTAGTTGGAGATTCTCAGCAGTAATGACATTTTAAAATAAAACCAGTTTCATTCTAAAAAATTACTTTTCCAGAATGTATTCAACTTCAGATGCTTTAAGAGAGGTCCTACAAAATACTACACCTCAGTCAATCATGTAGAAGAAGACAAATATTTCCTGAAATTAAATCACAGTTGCTAGACACCATGAAAACAAAGAAACAAACAAACCAGAAGAATCTGGAAGAAACAGTAGTTTAAATAGAGAGTTGTGAAAGTCTTGAAACAGAATGCCATAGGCCAGCTGCAGAGAATGTTGGCTGAAAAACTTTAGAGCACCTATTGAAAATTATTTTGAAAGTATCAGTAGGTCAAATGTTCATTTATTGCTTATCTAAGATGCTCAAGAGAATATTTTTTTTATTTCCTGTTTTCTTTGAATTGGCCAACAAGCCTAGATGCCAACAAGTGTAAAACTGCCCCTTCCAAAGCATTAGAGAAGTGTTGGTTATTACCCCAATGCAGCAAAGCTCCTTGCTGCAATCAGTATTTCCTTTTTATTGAGAAAATACTTTGTTTTCCATTGCTGAATAAGTAGAATACCTCTCCAGTGAAGCTTCAACTTTAGTCCTCTTATCCCTCAAATTAATGGAGGAAAGTGAAGTTTATAAACACACTGGAGCTTGTAACATTAGAATCACCTGCCTGTGTTTGCAGCTCCGCAAATGCACAGCCTCATTTGCTGCCCAATCAAACTCAGTAGTTGTAACAGTTACCTTTGCAGGTCTTACTCTAGAGTTTAAAATTCCCCACCTACAATATATATAGTTAGTCTTAATAAATAAATGACTTGAACTATGCATTATACATCATTCAAATCCATGAGGACACAAATTATGTATAATACATTGGCTGTGTAATTTATTTATTAAGCAAAACGTGAATTTTCCATGGTTGTGTTTTGAGGCACAGTTTGTCACACACAGCTAAATGATGTATTCTTATTAGTCCCACTCAATTACCAAGTCATCCCTCTGTGCACTGTATATTTGTTAATGATAGTGCCACAACGCTGCATCTACAATACCTGTGATTTTAGTGATTCATAACCACTCAGTAAAACTGTGAAAATGATAAATTGACTGCTGTTGATTAAATGCCGCCAACAGTATGTTTCGTATGTGTTTGTCGCAGTCAGGAGTTAAAGAAACAGCATTGCTCCAATCATTTAAATATCTAATTAAGCAGAACCCTGGCAAGATAGAGAGAGCTTGTTGGAATGAAATATCATTAGAAGAAAAAAGAAAAACTAGTATAGCACTGATTTTTTCATGTGTGTACATAAAGACTTTTCATCTCAACCCCACTGGTCATAAATATGTCATGAACAAAACAAGACCAAAAGATAAAAATTAAAAAGGCTGAAGAACTTGGAGTGGAGTCCTCCCAGACTCACTGCACAGCTGCACATGGTTGATTTGATGGCTTTAGCTGATATCTGAGATTAGCTTTCAACAACAGTGAACTCCAGTAACATATAAGGCAGTCCTTGATGACAGACCTTAAGACTGGGGCAAATAGAGTGGAGAGGAGAGGTCGGGGGGAAGCTATATTCCAGTAAAGCAAATAGCACCTCTCAGCCTCCCACTGTAGGGAAAAATGTTTGCACATTTGTAGCAAAGGAATGGCAGAAGAAGGGGGAAATATCTCTTTAAAACTTAGATTAATTATTTTTATTGCTTTGCTTAATGCTTTTTTTCTCCCTTTAGATTAATCCTGTATAAAGTCCTCAAGCTAATACTGGAAGGAGAGTGGAACAAGACCAAGAAAAGTGGATGTTTCTGTGCCAACAATTTGACTCCTAGCTGAGGATGCTGGAGTAGACAGAGTAATAAAAATAAAGACTTGCCAACTTATGGTCGTCTTATTAAGATGAATTGGAAGAGATTTTTTTTCCCTCCCTCATTTTGAATTTGGAGCTAAGTAGATAGACACCTCTGTAGATTAGGGGTTTCTCTTTCTTTCCAATCATTCTCCACACAAGCGATGATTCCATACTTCTGTACCTAACTAGTGGTTTTCACTTCAAATCATTTTGATGTTTTCTGTGACCAGAAAACTGCCAGCTTAACAGGAGAAGCAGAGGGGGAAAATACCTAGTGCAAAGTCTATATCTTTTATTGTCCATTGTGCATTTTCTCTTAAACAGAACTATGCCATGTCCAAAAATGTTTCACATTTTAAATCTGCAAACACATATGTGCAGTTATTACAACTCAGGAATGCAGGTCTAAGCCAATTCTGCCTAAATTTCAACTTGTGTCCACAATGATAGTAAATATTTTAGACATGATGCTTATACCACAAAATCACCTCCTGCAGCAGAATATTACTAATATGGCATGTATGGTCTTTTTAATTTTTTTTTCAATAGGTATTCTCTTTCTACAGAAAACATGTCCTCAGCATTGCACATGACTTCCTGCTCCTGTACCACTGGACTCCCAGTCAGAGTTTTGCAGAAGTCAGTAATGTAGGAGCAAAGTAAAGATATTTGTCATTCCTAGGAACTGTTTTCTCCAGGGCAAACGAATATTGTGATAAAGAAAGCAGCTCCAGGCAATGAAGCACTGACATGGAGAAAATAGTCTTTGAGGTCGTTAACACTATGGTTAAAGTGACATGCCTAAATTAACAAAGAAAATAGGGGTAAAATTGTAATGTGCACCAAGTACCTCTGAAATCTAAACACCCTACAATCAGAGCCACAAACCATCTAATCCTCTTGTTAGTTGAAAGCAACTGTTGACTGTTAAAAATATTTTGCCCTTAAAACACTTTTTTAATATATCTGTATAATTGAAAGTGCATATTCCTCTTTATCCTGTACCTTTATATGCCACAGAAGCATTTGAACAGTACCAACCGTATAGTTCAAGATTCAG
>VZRE01010303.1:0-10105 GCA_013396775.1 Cephalopterus ornatus | reverse complement strand
TGGCATCTGGCCAGGGTCAAACCACTACAGTTTGCCATTGTAACTTAGTCATATCCTCTGCCAACAGGAATTTAATCTGAGGAATGTTTTAAGCAAAAAGTCATACTTCATCCGCTAAAGGTTTCTGAAACTTTCTTCTCAATGTCTCTTTCACATGAAATCTCACACTTTTAAGAGTTCACTTTAATCTATGCCTTGGCACTTGATTCTGTGCCAAGATTTCCCTTCTGACTTGCCATCTGATTGTACTTCCTTCACTGTCCAGGAAACAGGTCACAAGCAAACATTTCAGGAGGCAGACTAGAAACGCAAAAAAGGTTTGTCTTTCTCAGCAGGATGAAGTTAGACTGTAGACTTCACTGTCACAGGTATTTAGGTTGCTTAAGGACTCCACAGGTACAAAAAGCATTTAGACAAATTCCCAGATGAAAAAGACAAAGAGGGCTGTCAGTGTGACATAATTTCTGCTTCAAAAATGGAAAGTAGGTAGTGTTACTGGGGCACTGTCAGTAAATGTTGCCTTTGATCTCCCATTTGGTTTTAAGCATGTGATTTGCCCACTGTCAGAGTACTTTGTTAGGATCATATCCCCTAACTGAGATATGATCTCAGGCAGAGGAAACATAAAAATACAGCTCTCACTGGCTTTTTTGCTATATCCAGATTTGCCCATCTTAACACTGGCATTTCCTTTGACTAACTCACTGTGGCCAAAAGTGGATTTTTCTACCAATTTCCTTATGGTATTTCTCTTCAATACAACTTTTGGTTTTTCCCCCCTTAATTATATCAGTTGTATATTTCATTGATGTAGGAATTTTTGTTCCACTGATTTGCAGCTCATATATTAGTGCTAATTCTAATGTAAACACATGCACCATCCTGTTATAAGGGAGTGGACTGCTGTTGATCAGACCCTGAAGTCTTTTCAGATTTCTTTCAATTTAGAAATATTTTAATAAGAGAAACAAATTTGAATACATTTGTGATTAGAGATGAAAATTATGACTCTGGGATTTTTTTCACTTCAGCAATTTGTGGCCATCTATTTCCCTGTGTAATATATCAGGAAACTAAGCTGTTCTGTGTGCCTGAGGCTTAATCTCATCCTTGGCATGAACAGATCCCAGAGCCAAATATTCAAAAATAAAGTTTCATTTCTTCCCTAGTGGTTGTATCTTGTCAAATGCATTATGATCCATTTGTATAAATGATCTTCAAGTAGCTGTCAGTAAGATCTGTGTTTAAATATTGCAATGAAAATTCCTAAGCAGATCAGATTACAAGAGCTAACTGTCAAAGAAAGGAAGTTATCAGGTAAGCAAAAATTTTTCTGTGTCTTTCATGGTCACAGGGAACAGTTTACATCTTTGTATTTCTAAAGTGGTAGTTTCTCAGTCTAAAGAGAAAGAACAGATTATGGACAACAGTGCTGTTTTGGAAGATCAGTGGGGGTATACTAAACGTTTTGGTAGAAGCAGCATAGATATTTTTAAAACTTTAAGAATTAAGAGTGTTGAAATGGTGCTTGCATTGCATACATGCACTGCGCCAACGGGTGCTTAATCTCTCCAATACTTTGTTATTTCAAACTGGCAGTCTATCTAGCTCTAGAGATGATTTTTAGATGGATTTATGTTTTAATTACTCTCCAGGTTTACCCTCACACATTATCTTGTGTCACAGGTGCAGCACTTAATCTTGACTGAGTGTCTGTAGTTTGAATCAGATCCCATCTTGTCTCTTTCAGCTATGGCAAACTGACTCTGAGCCAATGCTCTATGGGCAAGTGCCAACTGCCAGTTCATCACCCCTCTAATTACTGAGTAATTTGCATGACTACTGAGATGGTGAAATAATCTCAGAGGATGAGAAGCCAAAAATGTGAGGTATTTATAGATAGGCATGATGACAGTTTTTAACAGGCTGTACATATCCGACCCTAGGACAAGCCTACACAAAAAACCTGGTTAGAGAAGTGGTACTTTGATGACATCTATCCATCTCTAACATTATTTGTTATGTGCAGGGAAAACAAGGCAAGGTACAGACAATTGTCATGGGGAAGGAGTACCAAAAATTCTTGGACTATACTTGCCATAATGGAAAGACAAGACCAAATATTCTGTGAGCAGCTGGAAGGAATCTCATGATCATTGGACCTTGTTCTTATAGGTGACTTCAACTTCGCAGATGTCTGCTGGAAATGTAACACAGCAGAGAGGAAACAGTCCAGGAGGTTTCTGGAATGTGTGGAAGGTAAATTCCTCACACAGTTGGTGAGGGATCCATCTGGGGAAGATGCCTTGGTAGACATGTTTGCTATGAACAGAGATGGATGTGTAGGTGATGGACACGTGATGGTTAGAGGTCATCTTCGGCACAGCGGCCATGAAATGACAGGTTTTCTATTCTCAGAGAAGTTAAGGAGTGGATTCAGCAAGACTACTACCTTCTTCTGAAGGGCAAACTTCGGCTGGTTCAGGAGACTAGTTGACAGATTCCCTTGAGAGGCAGCTATGAAGGGCAAAATAGTCCAGGAAAGTTGGACATTCTTAAGAAGGAAATCCTAAAGGTTCAGGAGAAGGCTGTCTGCATGTGTTGAAAGATGAGCTATTGGGGAAGTAACCAGTTTGGCTGAACAGAGAACTTTGACTGGAACTGAGGAATAAAAGCTGCAGTAAAGGACCTGGGGATCATGTCAATGGCAAGTTGAATGTGAGTCAGCAATGTGTCCTGGCAGCCAGGAAGGCTGACCATGTCCTGGGATGCATCAGGAACAGCATCGCCAGCTGCTCGAGGAAGGTGATTGTCCTGCTCTGCTCTGCACTGGCGCGGCCTCACTTTGCCTGTGTGCAGTTTTGGGCACCACAATACAAGAAAGACATAAAGTTATTAGAAAGTGCCCAAAGGAGGGCTGCAAAGATGGTAAAGGGCGTTGAGGGAGGATACGCTCAATATGAGGAGTGGCTGATGGCACATGGCTTCTTGAGCCTGGAGAAGAGGAGACTGAGGGGAGACCTCATTGCAGCCCACAGCTTCCTCATGGAGGGAAGAGGAGGGGCAGGCACTGATCTCTTCTCTGTGGTGACAGGACCTGACGTAATGGCCTGAAGTTGTGTCAGGAGGGGTTTAGGTTGAATATTAGAAAAAGGTTCTTCCCCCAGAGGGTAGTTGGGCACTGGAATCAGCTCCCCAGGGAAGTGGTCACAGCATCACATTGTCCTGTGTAGGGACAGGACTTGGACTCAGTGATCTTTGTAGATCCCTTCCAACTCAGGATATGCTAAGACTCTATGAGAGATTATGACCTTTGGAAAAAGTGGCAGGCAACTCAGGTGGACCACAGGAATGTCATGAAGTTATGCAGGGAGAAAATTAGGAGGACCAAAACCTGAGTAGAACTTGATCTGCCTACTGCCATAAAAGACAGTTAAGAAATGTTTCTTTAAATATATTAGAAACAGAAGGAGAATATTCATTCATTATTGGATGTGAAGAGAGGTATAGTGACAAAAGATGAGGAAAAGATTGAGGTACTTAATGCCTTCTTTCCCTCAGTCTTTAACAGCAGGACAAGTTACTCTGTGAGAAACCAGTCTCCTGAGCTGGAAGACATGGACAGGGAGCAGAAAGAAGCTCCCATAATCCCAGGGGAAATGGTCAGTCTGCCACTCCACTTAGACACACACAAGTCTATGAGGCTGGAGGGGGTGCACCTAAGGGTACTGCGGGAGCTGGTGGAAATGTTTGCTGAGCCGCTTTTCTTCATTTACCAGCACTAGTGACTAACTGGGGAGGTCCCAGGTGGCTAAAAGTTGTCAAACATGATGCCCATCTATGAGAAAGGCCAGAAGGAGGATGTGGGGAACTGCAGGCCTGTTCTTGGTGCTGGGGAAGATCATGGAGCAGATCATCCTGAGTGCTATCACATGGCATGTATAGGACAACCAGGGGGTCAGGCCCAGCCAGCAGGGTTTTGTGAAGGTCCTGCTTGAGCAACTTAATCTCCTTCTATGACAGGGTCCCCTGCTTAGTGGATTAGAGAAAGGCTGTGGATGTTGTCTGCCTATACATTAGTAAGCCTTTGACACTGTTTCCCACCACCATACTTCTAGAAAAACGGTCTGCTCATGGCTTGGACAGGTGACTGTTCCCTGGGTAAAAAATTGGCTGCATGGCTGGGCCCAGAGAGTAGTGGTGAATGGAGTTACATCCAGCTGGCAGCCGGTCACCAGTGCTGTGCCCCAGGGCTCAGTACTGGGCCAGTTCTGTTTGATATAATTCTCGATGATCTGGACAAGGGGATCGAATGCAGCCTCAGTCAATTCACAGATAACACGAAGTTAGGTGGGAGTGTTGATCTTCTGGAGGGGGATCTGGCACTGCAGAGGGATCTGGACAGGCTGGATCAATGGGCAAAGGCCAATGGTGTGAGCTTCAACAAAAGAAAATACCAGGTCATGCGCTTGAGTCTCAACAAGCCCAGNTCAACAAGCCCAGGCAGCACTAGAAGGGTGGGAGCAGAGTAGCAGGAAATCTGCCTGGCAGAAAAGGACCTGGGGCTGCTGGTTGACAGCAGCTGAACATGAGCAGCAGTGTGCCCAGGTAGCCAATAAGGTGGCTTGTTTGAGCAATAGTGTCACCAGCAGGACTAAGGCAGTGATCCCTGTACAGAATCCCCCTGTACTTGGCATTTGAGAGGCCACACCTTGAATCCCGTGTCCAGTTTTGGGATTTTCACTACAGGAAAACATTGAGGTGCGAGAGTGAGTCCAGAGAAGGCTAACAGATCTGATAAAGGTTCTGGCAAACAAGGCCTATGAGGAACGGCTGAGGGAAGCTGAGGCTGTTTAGCCCAAAGAAATGGAGGCTGAGAAGGGACCTTATCACTCTCTACAACTACCAGAAAGGAGGTTGTAATGAAGTGGAAGTTCATTCTTCTCTCATGTAACAAACAATAGGAGAAGAGGAAATAGCCTCAAGTTGCATCAGGGGAGGTTTGGACTGGATATTAGGAAAAATTTCTTCATGAAAGGATGATCGGGGAAGTGGTTGAGTCACCTTCCCAGGGGATATTTGAGACCCATAGGTATAGTGCTTAGAGACCTAGTTTTGTGGTGGAATTTCTAGCCTTACTATAATAGTTGGACTTGATAATCTTAGAGGTCTTTTCCAACCGAAGTTATTCTATGAATCTATGCATACATGTGTGTCTGAGTGGGAGAATAGAAACTTTGCTACTTTGATCCCACTTGGAGAATAAGTTTCAGATATTATGCCACTGAGATATTGCAGGTGCTCTAGCTCAAATTTTGTCTTTTCCTTAAAATCTGCTCATCTTGACACCTGGAGAAAAGAAAGAAGAGGTAGTCACATTAAATGTGACTAATAAGCAGCATCTGCTTGCTTTTTTAAAGAGGCCAAAATAATATACCTCAGAGGAGGGAACTGTTTTGTTGGTGATCAAAACACACAAGAAAGAATATTGTGAATCAGATATATCTGTGCTGACTCAAATGTTAGCAGAACTGGAAATGTAACATTCAAAGACAAGACTTACCACATTTTTCCCTATCAAGTAAAAGCAAGACATTTGTTCTTTATCCCATAGCAACAAACCAACTGTAAAAGTCTTGGTGTGTTTAGCCCATTCGGCATGTGGGATTTTTTCAGATCTCACAGATGAAGTGCCAGGCTGAAAATATAACCTCTAAAATATGTGTACCCTTTGCTTTTAACCTGTTTTCTGAGGCACAGCCCTTATCTAATCAGGATAAGCAAGATGCAGAGATGGAATCCTGTTACATCTCTGGAACAGGAGGGTCAACTACATCAGACACATTCTAAGTGCTTTCAACCTGCTATTTTTATTTTAACTTGCCTTTAGTATGCATTGCATCCAGTTTATCCTGTGGGAATCGTGATTTATAGAGCTGGCTATGGAAAGTGGAAATCTGCATGTGTCTGTTCATTTGTTTCATTCTGGCTGTCCCTTTTTCTCCCCAGAACTCAGTACATAACTTCCAGTTCTTTGACTTCCTTATATTCTTCAGCAGGTTCCAAGTGTGAATGCATGCTAGTCCATGAAAGCTGTTATTACAGCTCGTCTGTTTCTATTATTTAAACACTACAAGCCTTCTTGGGAGCTTCTTAGGAACCTACTGGACATCTTTTGGGTCATCCTCTACCAAAGATGATTTTCTTACTGTCCTTCCTCTGTCTGTCCTTTGATCATCAACTACCCAGTTTCAGCCTGAAGAGAGCTGTCATCACACCGGTATTTTGCAAACAGCAAAATCTCAAACTGTACACTGCTGCAGAGCAATGATTTTTGTATTGATGGAATGAGAGCAGAACAATATTGCAGTACTTACAGTTAATATAATTGAAACATGAAACAGAGTATAAGTTTTAGTGATAAGAAAAATTTCTATGGAAATGAAAGGTGAGCAACAGTAGATGGAAATATTTACAAAAAAAAGAAAGGTAGAAAATAATGCACAAAGTATGATTGAATCCCACCATTACTAGACATGTTATCCACACTTCTTCCAAATTTTCAGCTTTGTTTTCTTAAGAAATAGGCAGGGGGAATGATGCCTTTTCTTCAGACAGACACTGAACCCATTCCCTATCACATAAAGCAGAAATTCATTTGAGCTACTGCTGTCTGTCATTGTGTTCCATTTTTCCTCTCTTATCACCTTGCTTAAACCTGAAGGAAGCAGAAAGTTCACTAATGCAGTTTGCTGGCAGCTGAAATTCTTTCTCCATTTCTTAATGGAAGCAAAAATAGCTCCCAAGTTCGAGCACTAGGTGTCCTGAGGCTTTCTCAGTTAGTAAACGGAGATGACAAGACTGGAATGTATTCAATCTGTTGCTGTCTCCTGGGCATCATTTATAGATTCTCTGTCAACCCACAATATCGTCTATTACTATGAACAGTGTAATTAGTTTACAATTAAAGCTAATCACAAATCTATAAAGGAAGCTTCCAAATGTTGACAATAATTAAGAAAGTGAAATTACCATATATAGCTAATTAATTGTTGGTTAGAAAACTGTGAAAAGAAATGAATTCTTAAAGCTCCTTATAATCCCAGTAGCAGAAATTGTTCTCTCCTACTTCCAGACTCAGCAATTATTTGTATATCTCTGATATCCTGAAGGAGGTGATTAGGACAAAATATAAAAATAGTGTTTTCAATCTACTTCAATTCTCTTCTGAAAAGTGTGTTAAAACAACACTTTCCTATGAAATAGATCAGCTGTCTCCATATATTTGAAGTCATCCTTTCACACTACCTTCACCCTCCTGAGGCTGCAGGGAGCACTTCAGAAAGGAGGAGTAGCCAAACATACAGTGTTTATCATTAAAAAAAAAAAAAAAAAGGTAATATTATTTTGCTGACATTTTTTCTCCTTTTGACAGTCATTACTCATGTCTTAGCTATAGCAAAGGTATGCCAACTTGTAATTTTCACATCTCTTAAATTGTCATTATTATTTGCTTATTGGTATTACTCTACTGTTACAGACTGAAGACTTATTGTTTCAGATATTGTAAAAACGAGGCAAAATATTGGTTCTTGCCTCAGAAAACTTACAATACTCCAAATGGATATAGGCAGATGAACGAATACAAGGAAGCAATGGCAACAGTCACAATATATCTGCAGCACAGTGTTTTGTGGGTTTGCGTTTTTGCTGGTGAATAGAAAAAAGTTGCAAATCCATGTTGGTTAGCATAAATGAAATATTATAAGAAAGCAGCATTACAGAAGTTTATGAGAAAGCTTTGGCCTCATGTAATGAGCAGCGTGGGAAAAAAAGAAGGAAAATGTTTATTTCAAGGTGTAGCAATTGTGAGGTAATTGGTCCAGCCTGGATGAAACATGCTCTAGTGATTTTCGTGTCTCATGTCAACAGTGTGGTATTAGTCTGTGAGAAGCACCAAGAGTGAACACAAACCACTCATGCTTTATCCTATAGATAGAAGAGAGCTTGAGAAGATGTTCAGATAAAGGAGACATTAGTACATCCCTGAGCAAACTGTTCCTCTTTGAAAAAAAAGCTGCTAAGTAGCAAAGGCTGCCATTGGACTGTGGAGGTTTTGTACTTGTCTGCTTCCTTCCTTTAATTTCTGACAGGATAATGGAGAAGTGGGCAGCAGCTTAAAGTCCATTATTGGATCGGACAGCACAAAAAATCATTTGTATAAATGAAAAAAGCCCCAAAAACAAACAATGCAACTACTCCTATTTTTTCTTCTTCTCTTCCTTCTGTGTATGTACACAGACTTCTGTGTATTTTTTGTGTCTTTTTGTGTTTGGAGGTGGTTTTTGCTCCTAACAGAGAAGCCTCTATATCAAGAACTGTCAGGATACATGGAAAATGCATGGTACAGAGAATTTCCATGGTGTCAATTAAGAAAGCAAATGAGTATCTCCTGTGGAATTGGTGTCCTGACATGCATGGTTACTGTTATTACAGTAACAGAACACTTATACTGAAGTGCTAAGCAGTAGTATGACCTCACATACAACTGTTTAGAGAACTTTTTAGAGAACTGGCCAAAATTAGGAAATGGAAGATATTCCTTACATTCCAGTAACCAGTGAAGCGAAGAACTGCTGAATTATTAATGACGTGAAGGTAAGTAGCTCCACACATTGCCAATATGCAGTTCCAGATGTTGCACAAGGTCATACCAGTTGGCACACCTGCTTAAAAATTGTTGAAGAAATAGTTAGAGAATAATCTCCTAAATGAGGTCTCCCACACTGTCTGTGAGGATAGACCTTCTCTGGCTGTCAAGAAGGTCCTGCTGAAGGACCACACATGCTCCAAGGAAGCCACTATGGTGGCTCTGTCTACTGCAGCATGGGAGGCAGAAACAAATCCTCAGACCACTGCAGGCCCATGAGGCCTGCCTGAACATGAGCACAACCACTTCTGTAAGCACTCCAGAGCCCAGACTAGGACTGCAGCTCTCCATCCATCTTCCTTGGCTTGATCTGATTGGAACAGAGGTTGTTCATCTAAAGCAATTTAGATAAGCCATAGATCTTAATAATCTTAACCTTTCCATCTTCACTGATTGATATGACTTCCAAGAAGATGTCGGTAGCAAGAGAAAATACAAAAATTTTCAGTACCACTATTTGGAGCTCATTAATTGCTTATACAAAGTTAATTTTAGGACTGCTTAGCTTCTTGTAAGTAGTTTGGATTGTTTATTTTGTTGGCCAAAGTAGTCATAGCTGCTAAGCCACTCTCCCTACTACAACAGTTATGACAGTCAGATGAATTTCCCAGAGACTAAAGAAAATGTAATTTCACACTAAATTTTTAAAAAAGTAAAATGAAGGACTTTGGGAATCACCCACCAGCCTCACCTTAGTAATTGCTAAGATAGTGGAAAAAATCCTACTGGAAGGTATGTTGAAGCATATGGCAGTAGCGCAGTGATGTGGTTTCACCAGCCAATGTGGTTTCACCAAGGGAAAATTGTTCCTTCACACGTAGTAGACTGACTGCATTAGCAGACAAGAGAAGAGGAACTGACATCATCTGCTTGGACTTCTGTGAGGTATTTGATGTGGTTCTACAAAATACTCTTGCCTTTCAGTTGTGAATAGATGAGCTTGATTATTAAGTGGAAAAAGAAATAGCTGGATGACCACATCCAAAGATTTAGTTAGTGGATCAATGTCCAAATGGAAACAAGTAATAAGTGGTATCCCTCGAGGTTCCATACAAGGACCTGTCTATTAGCCTTATTAATGAGACTTCCAAGTCAACTGCCCTTGTCCTTATGGGGGACTTCAAGTTGCCAAAAATTAACCGGGAGTGTCACACAGCTGGTATAACCTGGGCCAGAAGATTCCTAAAAAACCTGAATGACAACTTTATGGAACAGATCCTAAGGGACCCAACTTGGAAAGATGCTCTCCTTGATCTGCTGCTTTACAATGGAGTGGATCTTGTAAGCTAAGTGGAAATTGGCAGCTGTCATGGCCACAGTGACCATGAGGCAATTGGCTTTAAAATCTCTGTTGACAGGAAGAAATGTGCCAGCAAAACCTCACCTCTGGACATG
>VZRE01010299.1:0-10861 GCA_013396775.1 Cephalopterus ornatus | reverse complement strand
TTCTTTCTTCCTATAGGTTTATCACTAGAGATGGTATCAAGATCTGCGTAAGTGCTGACCAGAAATGGGTGCAGGCTGCTATGAAGAAGATAAAAGACAAACTTACTGCCAAACGCAAATAATACTGTCTTAGATAAGCATCTAAGGCCAATCAGCTGGAATCATCATCAGTGCTGCAGATAACAGGAAAGAGAACCTCAGTATCTGCTTTTATTTCCTATTTATTAAGTGGCAATAAAATCTCTGAACAAACACAAACTCATAGAATCTATTCATCACTGGTTGAATGTCTGCTGACTTCTTCATTTTATGGCTGAACTCTGTTACAGTGTTTGTTTTCTGAAATGCTTGCTAATATTTATTTACAACTGAATGTAGATACCTTTTCCTCCTTGTTGTCTTAACCAGTCTGGCATTTAAGGATGAATGACAGATAATTTCACATACATGAGAGAAGAAGCTGACCTCTCATAGAGCTGGAAGAGTGTAGACCTCCATCCTGATGGAGATCAGAATGTTCTGCTTTGAGTACTGGTTTTAAGAGGGTGCTATACAATTTAATGATTAGTCATATCTATATAATCTATAAACAAACTAATTTCATGCTTCAGACTATCAGCTGATCAGTGCAATATTGAGAAGAAGATTCTTGGGCCTTCTATTTTTACACACACTATTGCAGCATTAACTCAGTTTCAATGACGTAGGGATAATCTCACCAAGGGATGATGAGGAGTAATTCAGTGTAACTCTAGGAATAAGCCTGTTCAGTCTTGTCCTGGCGAAGACTTATTCTACCCACTGACATCTGTGAAGTTACTTCACTTTCATCTTCATGTTAGACAAACCTGAAACAACTGGTTTGCTTTTTCCTTTGTTTTTCTCTGAGTAAGAACAAATCATGTCTGGAATCTGTATTTCACAAACTTGTAGGAATACATATAAATGTCTTATCTTTTTAAAACTAATACATGCTGCGAACAGAAGGTTTTGAATTTTAATAAAGCTACTATGAACCCGAATCAAGTGGTACATTTGTCTGCTTGTATATAATGAAGGCAGATACTGTTGAAATGGATATCAACATGACAGCACAAATCTGAGAACTTAAGGCTAAGTTAATTAGAGCTGACACTAGTGCAAACTCACGACTCACATTGCTCAAAAGCAATCTGATTCTGAGCTTTCTACACCATATTACAGCTGTAAACCCATACTTCAGACAATACCTCTTCAAAAGTTCAGGTACTTAAAAAACAAACTTCACACTATGCTAGGATGACCCCCACATTATCACAAGCAGACATGGAAGAGCTCTGGGCAGTGAGAGAAAAGAAATGGCATTTGAGGAGCTTGAGGGGTGGAGCAGAAATAGAGGCAGATGTGCTCCTGGAATAAACTTTCTCTCATACTACCACATGCATGTAGCCTGCACTGCAGCTAATTTATGGGCTTTTCATCACAAATAACCTCTTAGTGATACTCATGGAATTACAGCATTACCAGAGTATGCTATAAAAATAGTATCACATTACTCTAAAAGCCAGTCTTTACACTTCCCTGCTTTGGTCAAGTCTGCAGATAGAGTCTGTCTCCCATGGCTCACATTTTGTCAGAGCTCAGTCCTGTGTAGGGAAATGCATTTAGTTTCCATTGTGCAAGACAGGATTTTAAGTGGTGCTATTGCACAGGCAGGAAAAAGAAGAATGTTTACATGTGTTACAGTACAGAACAGAGCCAAGGCAGGCTACTGAGATTTCATTTTATGGAGTGATGCTTCCTTGCTGAAGTCCTCAATATAAACAACACTAGGGGAAAAAAATAGATGTGGCTACAAACTTTGTAAGAAGAGCTTTACAGGTAGAAAGAAACGTTCAGAGTAAGATGTTACTGGAGTATGGCAATGTATAAGCTGTGCTCATTAATTTTGAATCGCTGATCTCAAGGCCCCAGATCCTCATATTACAGACAACAGAAACACTTCTGTTCCCTTCAGCTTTGCCAAATTATCAGTAGGCTACAAAACTAGGTCCCCCATTAAAGCATTTTTATGGTAAGCCCTCTCAGATGAATATCATCAACTTCCATGGCTCACATTTATCCAGGACCAGAATTAACTAACATGCTTTTCACAGGCAGAATTCTAATGCCTATGTGCATGCTCAATAGTATCATATCTTGAAATTAATCTTGCTGAAGTGAATATAATTTATTTTTTAATTAAGACTATCACAACCTTAGGATATATTAATTAACCATCACATAGCAATTAATACTTTATATCTGTTCATCTTCATCGTAGTTCACTCCCCCTACTGCACGCTACAATGGCCATGCACTTGCTCATGTTGAGAGCTATTTTTGTCTGTCATTTACCACTCCATGCTATCCAGCCACAACTTGTAGTTTGGTTAGAAGGTCTCAGAAGAAAGGAACAGACCTACAAAGACTACTCCTACAGCTTCTGCCCAGAAGATTTAAAAAATATTCTGCTGTCATGTCAAGGTTTACCTTCTTTCCCATTTATTGTTGTATGAAACTGTAAATAATCAAGTATGGGTTTGTAATGTAAATGAACTTTCTAACTTTGTGAGGCTTATTTAAGATATTTTCGGAGCATGTTCTGGTTCAAGACGTGCTTATTGCCCCTAGTCTGTTCCTCTAAAAAGAGCACAGAAAAATGGGGTTGCGCAGCAGGCTCTTTCCTGGAATTTTCTTTCCTTCCCGTCTGTCTGTGGTTTAGAATAAAAGAGTCTAGACCAAATTATTACATGTTTGTTATGCAAAGAAAGAGGCTGGTCCTGTCATCAAGGCAGAAGAAAAGAACTCCAAAAACACAAGCTCATGTCCTGCTCTACTAATGACTCATTGTTCATTTTTGTGCAGTGGCTGTCACTTGATTTGGGTGCATTATTATGTATTATATGGAATATTTCTTGCATTAAGCCCTTAAAAAGTGAAGAAAAAAATACCTCAAAAGCTATTTAGAATCCGTAACACCTGAAATAAATCTGTTAATTTCTTTGTTCCCTCTGGGTTTCTGAGGCTTTTAGTTCCACTCTGAGGTTACAGTTTCCTCGAGAACCGTTAGGTGAAGAAGGATTTGTTGTAAGACTAAGCGCTAGGACTTGGAGTCTCCCTGAAAGATTGGTGTCAAAGAAAGTGACTGTAAGGGTGCACAAAAATGTGAATGCACGCATGTGAATACATGTGCAAGACAAGGGTTTTATAGGCTTCTCAGTGGGGAAAATACCTGCTTCTTTCCTACCATCTGCTGTCTGATGTCCACCGTGTTGCCAGCTCTAACATGCCCAACTGCTCTCAAACCATTAGCAAGTGACCCTGGTATTCCCCAGTGGGACAACATTGACTCACAAAAACTCTCAAGTGATAATTGCCTAGGGCCTCTCTGTGCAGTGTGAGAAGAAAATGACTGTTAGGGCTCCAATCTACCTCCTGGGTCAACACACCTGCCCACAAACAAACCCTGAACAGAAATTGCCATGCTAAGAGTTGCCAAATCACCTGGTACTATCCTTGAGCGGCTTTCCGTGAGGTGCAGTCCAGTTCAGGTTTGCTTTATTAAGGTCTTCTAGAATCAGTATCTCTCATGAGGGAGACCTTGTCTGCTCAGGAGAACCTCTTGTAATGATACCAAATGTGTTAAGCAATTAAACTGGCACAATCTTGCAGATCTCCATTTCTATTTTTTATTATGATAGAAAAAAGTAAAGTGGCCATTAATTACTGGATACAATCAGTTACATGATTATAAAAAACTTACTCTAAGGCATATGTTTTTTGGGCTCAGATTTAATGTTTGAAATAGCTGGGGTTAACTTCACTCTTTAACTCAAACTGTTTGATTCCTCCCTATCATGACTACTTGTAGTGAGTAAAAGTTACACAAATGTCTAAATTCAGTCTTTTAAACTAGAGATATAAGAAACAGTTAGCACTCAGAGAAAATATGGAAAGAAGCTTTGTGGTTACAGTTAAAGATTTTAGCAGAACTATTGCTGGGTGGGATTTTCCACCACAAAAACCATTTAAGGCATCTCAGGCCTCCACCTGACATTCTGGAATTACATGAACGTATTTTCAAACTCTTAGAACGTGTTTTGCATTGAAGTCCCACAGACTTCCCTGTGGCTGCCTGACAGCCCCTCCTCAAGAGCAGGATTCACAAGGGGACTTGCGGTGATGGTTATGTTCTGCAGGGGAGGGCGTGTCTTCTGTGCTTTCTCTCAGCCAGGCCAAGAGTCTGGTATCACCCAGGGCTCTCTGGGGGTCAGGAGAAAGCATTAAGCTTTTGACAAACTTCACCCCACAGAAGGGATGTGCTAGAGCTGCTCCTAAAGACACCAGTGAGAGAAGCCACTGGCGTACACAGCCATTGAGATCGGGGCACCTCATTCCCATTTCCATTAACAAAAGGAGGCTTTCCTTTGAAGAGTCATCTCCTTGTCAGTGGTTTGTTGGTTAGAAAGTGAGTGTCATTCTGTGCTTCTGTGGGGCCCTTTAGATAGTGTGTCCAAAATGTAGACAGCACAGTACAGCAGAAAAGTAGCTAAATTGGTACAGGCTAAAATAAAACTTATTTCTGAGAACTTCAGCCACGACAGGGTTTGAGCAGGAAATGCTTTCACATGGGGGCTACTAACAGATAATGGACAAGAAAGACATCGTTCTCTGCCACCAGAATTTAAGTTTTCTACATATGTACCCATTGCTGACAACTGAACAACAGTACATAAGCTCCATGAAAGGAGGCTTATGTAAATCTCTTTGTTTACTGCCTTAACACAGAAGCCACCAGCAATGAAATGCATGCCACAGGTATTCTGGTCATCTGTCAGCTTCATATCTTCATTGTGCACAAAGTGAGATGCAAATCTGCAGGCCAATAGGGAGATAGGAATTCCCAATGACACTGCGCTCAAAGTCTGATGAGTTTAGAATTCATTCTTGAACAGAGCTGATTCATCTGATCAAACCAGTAAGAAATTTTGTTGAAGGCAATTACAGCATAGCTTGTCAAATGAAAGATTCATCTTAGTGGTGGCCTTCCAACTGAATGTAAGGAGAGTTTCTGTGCCATAGAAATCTTACTTGCTTTCCTGTAACTGTAAAATCTCAAAGCCATATATATAATGTCTTCTAATCTCATTGATTCCTTATGGCAATGAGCTGCATGGGTTGATGTTCTATGAAGATTCCCAAGTCAGTTTCAGATACAGTCTTTCCCTTTTTGTTTTGTATCCTGGTATTTCACCTCTTCTTTGCCCTTTTCTAATCTATATAGACCTAATCTTCTAGTATCCTCATTTATCAGTCACAATGTATCTTACAATATATCTTACCTTTTTGTTGGGTTCTTAGCTTGCTAAATACATTGTAGTTGTGAGGATACTGGAAACAAAAACAGCTTTTAAGGCAAATGAGTACAAGTGATTTATATAATGAAGTCTTATTCCTGACTTTGTACATTTAACACCTTAAGATCACTCTTGGCCAGTATTCACAATGTTTTCCTGAAGAGGGGTTCTATATCTTATCTTCTTCATTTGCAGCATTGTTATTAGATTTTCAGAGTCAAATACTTCTGTTTTCTGGGAGGGATAATTTGCTATAAAACATTCCCATGTGGGGAGAGAGACATGCAGAAGAATGTCTGTAGAAAAATACCCTGGGATTTTTTGTTGTTAAGTACAAGGGCTATGCAGGGGTGACAAGGCTAAGAAGAGTAACCAAGGTAGCTAATAGTTCTGTTGACTAACATGCTAAAGAAGAGAAATTTTGCCAAAAACTAAGTAAAAAAGAGACAGAAAACATGGTTAGGAGACTATGTTGTAAGGATACTTATCAAGGAATTTGCTGTTGGAGGCAAGTTTGGTTTTTTTATAAAGAGCCACTGTTAAAGGCACAGCAGGCAGCAATACCTTTTAAGAAGAAAAACAATTGCAAGGAGTAAAGAGAGGGGAGATGGATTGGTCCTGTCATGAAAAGAAGAAATGGAGAGAGAACAACAGGCAAGAACAACAGTGCCAAAGGAGTGTGGGAGGCAGATATGGGGTGAAAAGGTGAAAATAAGATCAGAAAAGTGAATTACAGGAGGAAAAAAGGAGATAAATGAAGTTATAAATGTGGATCCTGGTGCTCATGGCATTTCCCAGTTTCTCTTAGAAGGCTAATTCTGGCAGCATGAGTTGAGAACATGCTCACAGATATTATGAGCTCCTTGGTAAGAGCTGCCAAGACTGTCATCTCCATCATAGTGCATTGTCTCTGCAGAATACACTTGTACAGGAAGAGAGGAATGATGACTGGGAGCACTATTACTTCACTAGCAGTCAGGACCAAGCTGTTGGCCTTCCGACAGTTACACTTCATTCTTTTCAAAACTGCATCTCAGAGGGAAGAGAAGGTGGCTTCTATTTTTGGATGCCTACCTCAAGACAAATTAACTTTCCTTTTTAGAGCTGAACTACTGTGCGTACAGAAGTTATAGGTTCTGTACAATCCTGGAAGCTGGCACCCAAAACAAGACCACTGTAGTTTATACGCTTGGAGAAAAAGGGAGCACAGCTGTCATCCATCCTAGGTAAGCATTGGTCTGTCCTTGGAGAACATGCTGAGATGTCCCCACTAGAGGTACTTAGTGCTGCTCCACAAACATACCTCTTTTCTAAGCACAGATGATGCTTTTTGCCAGGTACTTTTAGATTAGTAACTTTTCCTCCAGCTGTTCCCCAGCTATTTGCTGTATATGAGACATGCCAGAGTAATTCACAGTTGCATGCAACACCACCTGTTCATATATTGCACAGGAGTATGATTATATACACTCATACTATATATAATTATACCCATGCACAATGTATGAACAGTAATATTGCTGTCTGATTTTGTACGGAATATGTGATGACAAATGAATTTAAAAGGCCTCATTATAATATTTACAGCAAATCTTGGGTTAGAAACCAGAAGTGTAACGGCTGCCTGGCTTCGGTCTTCTTCTGTGTGTTCCTTACCACAGCACACCACAAGATCTATATGAGGACTGACCTCCAGTGGGAGCAAGGGGCATGGAAATATCAGATGAAAGGTCAAAAAAAGACCTTCCAGCAGAGCTGTATATGCCAGTCCTAATACGTGCAAAAGGCAAGACAAATGCACTGAAGACTGTATTTTTTCCAAAGACCGTATTTTTTCCAAAGACCGTGCCCACTCCTGATGCTTCTCCCAAGCGCACATCATCTTCCAAATGCATTCATAACGATCCGTTATCCTCCAAGCCCACCTTCTGGGCCAGACCCAAATGCTTCCCCAAATGTATTCTCAGGGCCATGGTCTCTCCCAAGCCAACCCGCAAGGCCATGTCCATTTCTGATGTTATACTCTAAACCAATCTCCCAGTTGCACTCTCAAGAGCAACAGTCTAAACCCATTCATGAGTGATGGTATAAACCTACAGCAGGCGACTAAACATGGCACCAAATATAGTAGGAAACAGCAAACTCACCATCTGCACCTCAAAATACTCGAACCTGTTAACCACTAGGCAGCAAGAAAGTCTCTGAACATACAAGGGCTCCATTCAACCCTACATCTCTGATTGTATTTTCTGGGAATTAAATACTATAAGAAGTTAATAGCCATACAGCTGCAGCTATGTCATGTGCTCGGGGAATGTATGTATTATACTGCCCATTGCTAATTAGATGGAAGGATGGGGTTTGAGTTCTCTGAGCCTCCAGAGCCCTTTGAGTAAACCCATGCTCACTGAACAAGCCAAACCAGCTCCTTAAAGCCACATCATTGTATTATTTCACTCCAGTAAAGATGCCTGCTCGTATAACTGAAGATGACATTTGGTGGCTGAGATTTTGATGAAATTTTAAAAAAAAAAGTCTCAGGTAGACCAAAACGTTTTGCAAATTCATGTTCACCCTGGCAAACTATTGGGTTGAAAATATAAATAGGAAATCCCACAAAAATCTTGAAAGCTTTAGCTGTTTCATCTGTCTATATTTGTATTTCATATTTAAATTTAAAATATTAATTTTCATTGGTTTTATAATTTAATATAACATATTTATAGATAATATAACCTTTAATATGTCTTTAAAAGCTTGAAAATTAAATAAATCACAAATACTAATTTCCTGGAAAATGAAGTAAATTTGTTTTTATAAAGTTTGCTTTTTGGCCTAGTTTGAGAACAAATGAGAAATGAGTACTCTTGGAAACCCTCACAAATCCTGCCATTGATGCTAATATGGTGTGGGATGAGGTACTAAACATATTAGCTGTTACAACTAAGGAAAAATATGTGAGAAGTTTGAAATCTGGCTGAGGAACTGAATAAGTTCCAGTAATTCACTTTATGCTTACCTGTTACTAAATTAGTCCAACTTATCCCATACCAAGTAATTACAGAGGGCATTTTAGAGGGCAAGTACAGAGATGGAGGCAGACACCCAAGGGTAACAGAAATCACGTTCTGATTCATTTTTAAAGCCACTTGACATTTACACATATGACAAAGTGGTGGGCTGGCAAAAGGGGGCTAATGGAGGGGAAAATACAGAATAGAGAAGCCACAATGAACAAAGCCACAAGGGTGGCTGGGGGGAAGGCCCAACAAAACCTCATTTTGACTCAGACAACAACTGTGGAAATTATCTTGCTTGCTTCAGTGTTCAGCACAATGTCCTGAGGCCCACCAGGCACTGCCCTCCGAAAAACCCACAGACACCATCTTCATAGCAGAACAGGGAGAGGAGACAGAGGACAAATTAGCTGCAAGTTTGAAACCTAACTTAGTAGAGTAAGGGATTATTTATGATCACCTGCCACCTGTTATACCCTTCAGCAAATGTTTAAGAGCTGCACAGGGCATACACACAGCTGCTTTGAATTTGCTGTAATATAATTAGCTCATCCCTTTAAGAACTCAGTAAACAAAGAAAAAAAGGATACCCTTAAACCTAGGATGATGGTAATTCTAGGAGTCAATTAAAAGAATATATTTACCAAAGCAACTAAGATACAATTTTTTCCTTACAGCTTCAAAAAAGCTGCTAAATGTACTAAGATCCTCTGGGAAATCCAAGCTCCTTTCATATATAGAACAGTAATGGGAAGTCTGTCCTACTGTTGTCTAAGCCCACCATCAGATAAAAACACTTGGAGTAAAGCATAACTACAGTTTATGGAGACTTATGCTGTAGTAAGTTCTTCCTCTCTCTCTTCTATGATTTCAGAATAAATTTCCCACGGTCACAGTCCCTGTCCGCCCTCACTGTTTCACAATAAAAAAAAGAGGCCCTATCCAGTAATTCTGCTGGAGTAAGCAAGGCTCGTCCTAGGGGTTCCATGAAGCCTCCCTTTCTACCAGGCTAAAACACAAATAGGGACTTGCTCCTCTTAACCAGATTAGTCCTCACAGGCAGCACTCAGGGAGGAGAGAGATTGGAGAGAGCTTTCTGGAATAAAATGAACACAAGCAAAAACACACATCTTCCAAGTCTCCTAGCATTCTTAAAAAATGCTGCCAGTCCCTTTTTTTTAAATTGCAGACAAATACACAGTCCTATTTATTTATCTAATTCTTATCTTTCAGTTCAGCTGTGGTTCTGGGGCACAATAAAGTCCTTCTGCCTGTTCCCTTGGTGTGATTTTTTACTTGGCAAACACAAGTCATGGTTTCTTGCTCATTCATGTGGCAGACAAGTGTTCCTGGTTCTCTTACAGTCAAATAGTAAACAGATCCAGACACACTCACTCAATCCATAAGCACCATACAATCACTATCCTTTTTACTCAAGCAAAATTTTTTGATGCCAGTAGTAATTTAGCAGAATACAGATGGAGGACCTGCAGAATTTGGCCCACTAATTTTAACTGGCCAAAAATCAGAGTTGCTTCAGCTGACTTACTCCCATGTGAATTCGTTTTGCTGTTGCTAAGGTGGATTACTGGAGAGCACTTCCAGGCTTCAGCAGAGTTGATTCGGATCTGAATGGGGGAGGGAGGGAGCAGGCAGTGTTAGTTTGAGATTGTTCAGATCAACTAACCTTAAGCTCCTTTTCTCTGCCAAGTTCTCCTGTGGATTTATTCAGCACTGTATGAATGACTGTCTTTCTGCTTCTGTTCCTGGGGGGTACAGGAAACCACTATTGCACAAGACTCCTACGTCCTTCATCCAGAGCCATCCTTCCAAGTCTCCAAATGCAAACTGGTACAATCAGAGAAGAGTCAGTAAGACAACAAGGAAAAGAACTGCCAGGAATGAAATAATACTGCATGAGATTGTATTTTTATGTGAGCTACTCCATCTCTCTTCCCTGGTCTCAGATCAAATCAGCTAGAGTAACAGAGTTAACTGTAACTCAGTTATAAACCCATTCCAGATAGGCAAAGGAATGTCTCTCCTTACTGTAGGCCAGATTCTTTGGTGTAAGACAGATGCCCTGCTAACTTCCAACTTAGCTAACGGACATATTCCTGCAGTTTAAACTCACATGTTTAAACTTAAACTGTTAAATCTCTTTCTGTCCTTCATTTTGAAAACACTTGTTTAAAATATTTTAAATTAAAAGGTTTCAAGAAGAAACTGACCTCTCTACATACTCTCTACATACTCTCTGGATTAACTGAGATGCTGATTGCTCAGCTTTTTCTATGATTCATAAACCCCTCTGAGCACTTGCATAACCCACAATTCGGGTAGCAGGGATCTAGATTAACCTGCCTTCTTGCTTCCTCTGCTGGTAGGCATTAAAGCTGAAGTAAATCCAGAGAGGAAAGGCTAGTTTTGAAGGTGCTCAGGCTGGAACTGCTCTCTAGGGACAGG
>VZRE01010298.1:28708-89347 GCA_013396775.1 Cephalopterus ornatus | reverse complement strand
TCGTTCGCGAAGCCTAGCCATGGATGGATGGATATATAATTTGAATATTCAATTTATTTATACACTTTTTTTTCATATTCCTTTTCACAAAAGTGTGTGTAAAGAGCTACTTGTAAACAAAGCTGATATAGGAAAAAGCTTGTACATCTGTAAATATATATTTGGGATGGAAATTAAAGGAATATTGTAACAGCTAAAATGAATTTAGAAGTCTAACTTTAAAATAATATTTGAGAAATGTGTGGATAAATTATGATTGTCTACGATTCTAAAGGACTGCATGGGATGATCCAAGAGGTGTAATGTTCAAAAGATTTAACATCACTAGACTTCACATTTATAAGAGGTACTTCCGCTCTCCAAATTCTTAGATATAAAAGTACTGTATTAATTCTTCAGTTCAACAAGACACTTTAGAATTAGTTAAAGTATGCATAAATAGTGCTAATAATGTGAGGATTTTTGAGCTTATTCCTACAAGAGGAAAAGACCAGCTGACTTTCTCACAGGTAATAAGCCATAGGTGTTTGTTTAGTATTCAGAAAAATTTCATGATACATTAGCTAGGGATGTTGCCTTTAAAAAGGTTACTTCATCATGCTAGCATCACTAGTAGAGAATCTACACAAAGAAGGAAAATAATAAAGAAAATAACCAGAACTGTCTCAAACTATTCTGCCTGAATACCAGTGTGCATGTAAATGAATTATTTATCCTTTTTCATCTTGCCTTTTCCTCATTTTTGTCTCTTAACTCATGAAAACTTTCAATTGCCAATGTCGTCTTTGCGATAAGTCCTGATTCTTTCTTCTCATTCTTCTGTGAGGTACCACTCTGCATAAATACTTTTTTTCAGGCACAGTAATACTTCATTTTATATTAATACAGTACAGTACTGCACATGCACAGTGTCTTCTTGATTCAAAAAATAACATGCAAGAAAAAGGCAATAGACAAAGCCTGTTACAAAGGCTAGACATGTAGCCAGAACAGATTAACATGTTTGTGACAGAATTTGTAGCTTCCTATTTTTCTTGGAGTTAGATAATACAGAATTTTGGAGATAAAATGGAAAGGAGTAAGAAGACCAGCATTAGTACAATCTGTCACTAAATTCTGTTGGAAAAAAATCCCTAACCCACCAGTAGTATAAAGCCAACAGGTAAATATTTTAGAGTTTTCTGGGCATGACTTTGGCCAGTCAAATCTCACTCTATAGTTACTGTTTTTCACTTGTGTCCATTTTTACTCAGACACTTTACTTTCCATTTTCCTTCATCTTTTCTATTGAATGGATAAGTGGGATTGTTATCTCCATATCCTCCTGGTCCTTCATCCTCTCCCCTATGCAGCATGACTGAAGTTTTCCATCAATCACAGTTGCATGGAGCCTATGTCTTTATCCCTGCTCTTTTTGGATACAATTTCTATTGTACTCTGATATGAATTCAGTTACTCAGTTAAGAACTTAATACAAAGTATCTCATATCCTCATCTTTTGTTCCTAAATATTTTATGCACTGCTGTGCACCATGGGATGTACAGAAGTCTAAGTCAATTATATATACAGCTTTGCTAATTTAAAGTCTCATTGTCATTTCCCTTTGAAAATTAAACAAATTAGTGATGCATGACCATCTTCTTATTAAACATATCTAACAGGCTAGCAATCTCTGCCCATTCTCCACCTGGACAAATAATCTTTGGACTTTTTAAAACATGGATGAAAAATAAAATTCAGAACTGTCTTACCATCACCCTAGAACCTTCTTTTTTAACCTTACAGTAGTATAGGTGCATAAAATTACCATACCTCAGAAGTAATACCTCAGATATTGAAATCAGTTTTTCAGCAATGGAGTAACTAATACCTATGTCATCTGTCAAGGTACCTGAGTGCTTTAAATAGAAATTACTTTTTGTTTTTTCTTTATTTTATCAGCTTTCTGTTTTGGAATAATCAAAAGCTAGACAATTATTCGTGCTGATTTTCCAGTTTTCATCTGTGGTGAGTTATTTCTGTGGTGAGTTAATTCTTCTTCCCTTGGGGGAAAAAAGCACCTGTTTGCTTGAGATCTCCTAACAAGAAGCAAGACATAGAAATTATTTTAAGACAGGTTAGTTTTTCATTGTGTAAAATTCACCATATAGATATCCTGGAAAAGTTATTTTTTTCCTAAAAGGACTTAAATGAAAATTTAGTGACATGTAGTCTATGTATTCCATAGCCCTGTATTACTTTCACTGCTAGTTAAAGGCCATAGGTGTTGAGTTGAATTTCCAAGGCATTAGGACTGAGTCTTGTCAGGTTTGCTCTGAACTTTTCTTTATATGCCTGCAGTTTTGTTTTACTTTGTGTAAGCATTACAGTGATTTCTCTATCTGAACAGGTAACTACGGCTAATTTGAGTGGGGTTTTTATTTATTTATTTTATTTATTTATATTTATTTTCCTAAAGATGCCATATCACCCACAGCTGTGATATTTACAACTCTTAACACAATGATGTAGTGTATGGAAAGTACATACAATAGAAAAGGCCTTGAGAAGCTGAGACAGAGGGCAGGGACAGAGAAGTACAGACATAGAGTGATAAAACATGGAATATAGGTTTGGCACTGGAAAGCTCACAGATAAAAGTGATTCATAAAATGCCAGTTAAAAAATTATAAATTAAAGTGAAAAAAAATTGGTTTTAGTGGCAGCAAGGATAAAGAAGAAATAGTATCTAAAATAAACTAAGGACAAAGGTAATGTGGAAACCAATGGAAAAAAAAGCAAAAATGTAAAAGTCTGTTAGCAAATGCATGAAAGTGACACCAGGTTGACCCTAAAGTATGGAAAAAAACATGTACATCAATATGATATCTTATCTGATGAAGAACTCCAGAAGCATGTTTTTACACTCTACAGCAGCTGAAACTTTAAGACCTGGCTTTAAGACCTGGGAGAGCCATGGAAGGGTGAGCTCAACCTCAAGAAAAGGAATAGCAACTATAAATATGTAAGTTATAATTTAAATTGTATGATTATTACAATAGAGATCGTCTCTGCAGGGAAATATTGCAAGTATTACTATTTGCCCTTTTTCAGTAACAATTAACTATAGACTAATAATGATTTTTCAGTTAGATTTTTAATATTTAAATAATAAAACCCATAATCTCTTGGCTTTATGCATTAAATGTGTTTTCTGTTTGAGCATAAACAAGATTCTGGGAACAGTTGGCTTTTTATGGAGGTAATCTTTATGAACAAATTGTTTTCTCTAGTGAGAACTACATTTCACTAATAATAAACCCCATTTGATTTTCTGAGTACCTCTCATATATCTTCCTGTCTTGTGTTTCAAAGAGAAATCTGATTTCCTCAGAATTTACTTGGGGGGAATGGGAAAAAAAAAACAAGGAAAAATATCGTTATCATTATTTCCTAGATATCTCTTTCCCACTTATGTTTTGGAGAAATCAAAGATGCTGGCAGTGATCTGGTTTAACTTATCCCAAGGCATCACTGTATTTGAAACATGGTAATCTCCCTACGTATTTTAAAGATGCCCATTAACGTCGGTATTAATGGACAATAACAGTCTACAACAATAATAATAAAAAGAAAGTACTTCCTTTAACACTTCTTATATGTGTTTCAAAAATAATGTTTTAGTTAAAAGTACTTGGTAATATGCTGAAAACTAATTTCTTCTATTAAAATTTCATTTAAAATGGCAGTACCTTTTTGGTAGTAGAGTTGCTGACACTAGCTGAACTCAAATTTTTTTAATGAACTAAAATGTTTTGCTGTGGGACCTATGTCCTATCTGCATGGCAGCTCAGGTAACTGGCCTGAAGGGCAGAGTGACTAGAAGAACCTGGATAGCTGTTCATGCTGTAGCCATAAGTGTGTGTGCAGATAATACTAGAAATTTGAATGACATTTCCTAATAGCACAAAGCCAGGAGTTTATATTTTTCTTCAAAGACATTGGCCCTGATAGCCTAATGGATTTTCTAGCTGTTAATAAACCCAGAATAAAGTATGTCATCTTTCCAGCAAAAACAGCAAGTCTGCAGGCAGCGTCTCCAGAAGAATGTTATCTAAGGCACTGTCCCACTAGGATGCACAACAACCAGGTTCCTGCAACATTCTCTCTTATTGGATATCTCTACGGGTTTTAAAAATTCAAATCTCATGACAGGCTGAGGTCGTGTTTGCATGTCAGCACTGACCAGAAAAAGAGGTCAAATAATTACAAAAGGACTAATTATTTCAGAAGATAGAAGAGTAAGTGAAGCTCTAGTAAAAGTCTCTCACAGAAAATGAACAAAAATTAAGAGAAAATCCTTATTTTTTTGCTGTCTTATTTTTCATGGTGTATCAGAAGTCTCTTGTAATACTAGCTGAAGAATTACAGAAAATTTATCATAAAAAGAATTTTATATTCTCTAGTATACAAAGCAAATATTCTAAGGACACAGCTATAAGATGTGTGTGCATGTGTGTGTCGATGTGTGCGTGTATGTTTGCATCCGGGGGTATAAAATTCTTTTGCAAATTTCTAAGGAGGAAATAGGATGTTCTCACAGAAAACCCTGAAGTACCAGCATTTTGACTGAAGATTCCATATTAAAATTCCACCTATATAAGCATTTATACAGATTTAAAATTGGAATTTCCTACATCCAGTTAAAAAAAAAAAAGTTAAAAATAAAAATTATCTCTTTCTCCAATCCTCAACTTTTAACGATAGTTTTAAGCATATTATGATTTGTAATCTAGTCTTAATACTATAATTATTTACTATTTTTATTCTACATCTATTTTTACTCTGTATAAATCAATGTTATTACATATTTATTAGTACAATAGGCCAAAATCTTGGGGTCCGGGATTATACTTTATAAGGAAAAGAAAAGAAACAGAAAGGTAGAAAGAGAAAAATAACAAATTCAAGAATTTGTGAAACCATAGTTATTAATGAAGAGTATGTAAATTAACTCCTTAAAAACAACAAAAAAAGAAAAAGTAAAAACTGCACATTAGAATCTGTTTTTCTAGGTATAAATTTGTTCACTTCATCCAAAAATCTAATCTTTTCCAGTCAGTTACATATCCTCCACCTCTTCTTCATAACCTATGCTCCTCTTGGTGACCCTTGTCTTTCACACAAAAACAAGTAAAAACAGTGCCTCATGGTCACATCAGCTATTTTAAATCTTAGAATTAAATGTACTCTTCCATCAGCCCAATATATGACCTGTTATTTCAGTTAATTATTTCCTAATAGAGCTTATCTGGACTTACGGTAACCCTGAATGAAAGACTGCTATTATACAGACTAGTCTCAAATTCAGGATGTCTAAGTAGCCTTCCCCAATGTAAAAATGCAAGACAGTAAAATGTAGTTGTTATCATTATCTGTTACCACTAACTTTTTCAGTCACCTTCAGCTCTCTGGAGAGGTATAATAGATTATTGCAGTGTTATTGTAGGTTTAAAAATCTCATAAGTAAATCTGCTTCCAGTAGTTCCAATTCTGAATATATCTGTCGTTCTAGCTGACACAACAAAACTATTTTCTGAAATAAAGCAAAGTACCAGCTCTTTACTAAGAATTCTGTGCTTTATGTATGACTGAGTCAGAAATAAAAAGTTTTACTAAGAGATTTGGCACATTAGTTAAAGCAAAGTGCTATTCTTTCTGGGTGGAGTTATATCATGTCTGTCTCTCTCAGTGATACCCGTTTGAGAAATATGTGAACAAACCTTTAACAGAGAATTCAAATAAAATTCTAGACTTAATATCTCTGAACTATTCTTTCTTTCCAATGATAACTTTTGTGAAGGCTGGGCAAGAAGCACTTTAAAAATGAATGCATGTTAACAGTGGTTGTAGAAATTAGGTTGTTGGCATTTTGCCAAATAAATATTATAGGATGGCAAATATTATAGGAAGGCAAAGACGCATACGAGGATTGGCAGAGGAAGGGAATTGTCAAGAATGACATAAATGCCTTATGATTTGTTCCTGGATTATTTCTTGGCTGTTATGAATATTGAGTCTATACAAAAACTATCTTTCAGGTCAGTTATTATTTTCAGTTGTAAAGCATATTTTCTTTCATTGCCACCATTTCTATTAATTTTCTCTCATACTATTAGGCATTAAAGTGATTCTGCTTCACCAGCCCACAGTGATATTGCCACGCCCTTTGGACAAAGAAAATACCATGTCCTTTCCAAATGTGCCAGACCTTCCAACTACTCTAGAGACAGGAACAAAAATGATGTAATATATAGTCTCCTAAGTCTGCCCAACAGTAAATATAATTTTTGGTGGTTCATTTTTTTAAAAGGAGATATGAAAAAAATTTTTAATACCTACCTCAGCCTAATTGGCTTTTATTCTTGCTCTTAAAAACCCCCAACATTTTCAAATAAGGTTCTTCTTCTGACAATGTTCATATTGGTTTTGAAGACAATGAAATCTCATTACTTTTCTAATTTTATGAATCTCTATAATTTAAAAAGTTAGGCTTATGCTCTGGGAGAAATACATTAGAAAGTTAGGTGAGTAGAGGTTTTTTTATATACCATCAAGGACAACCGCTTTGCTGCACAGGAAAGAATATGTGACATTCCTTAGAAGATAGACACACTCTTTTTTTTCCTTCCCACATACATAGAAAGAAATTCAGGACATACTTAGCCCAGCTAGGAGTTAGAAGTGGAGATACTGCTGTTCTCTGTTAACAGAAGGAAAGCTCAGCACAAGAAACAATGTTGAGAGTAGAATTCAATGCATGTAAGATTCATATTGTGTTTCTCCCTTGGATTAGATGGTGCTGTACTGGAATGCAACCCCTGAAGGAAGCAAGAAAATGTCTGATTTTTAATGTAGGGCAGGGTACTGGAAGAGAACAACAGAGTAGAAAAAATAAACAATTTCTATTTAAAATACTTTTTAAAATCCGCTTTTCTGAAAAAAAAAAGAGTTGCCATAATAAAAGGAATTGCCATAGTTCTTTCTTGTCACATTATAATATTTATAATTTTAAGTAATTTTAATCTATACAATTTGCGTTTTGGAACTTTTTAGAGGAAGGCCATATCTCATTTCTGTGCAAGAATTATCTTGTATACTATATATGTAAGGACAGCAATAGTAAACAAAACACATTCAAGATAAGATTTCGTTTCTCCAGGCACCAAGTGGGATTTGTATCCTTTCATCCGTTAATTTAAATTCTGTTCATGCCGCGTTCTGTAATTTGTTTTGTATTTTGAGACATGGGAATGAAACTTACCATTATAGTAGAACTTCAAAAGTACATTCTGGCAAGGGATGAACATGTCGGGTGATGTCTCTGAATTCACATACTCAGAAAGTTCACAATGTATTTATCAAAGCTGTCCTTGCAGTGTGAAAGGATAGAAAGTCTTTCCTTAAAGAAAGTCAGAGACAGTGAAATCCTTATCAATATCCTAATATTGCTTTTCTGGAACACAGAGAATCACTGTCATTGCCCTAGTTAGAGAATAGGATTTCTTCCTTTACATAGGTCAATGCCCTTATTTTCTTCTTTTTCTGGAAGAGAAGTGTGTATTTGCTAGTTGTAGAAATGATCCTGTAAAGATAGAGTCTTCTTTGATTTTCAGGCTAGTTGGCTGAAACAAAATTTCCTTTGCCTGCTGAGTAGCTGTAGACTCTTGGGCTAACCTTTGAGAAACATGCATATACTATTTGGCAGACTGGGATATAGACAATACTGAAAATTATAATCCATTACAGCTATGGGCAAGACAGTAGCTATAGTAAAATCAAATATAAGTGACATAATATTAATAGTATGGTGTTCAAACTGTTTTGATTTCTCAATAGAGTATTCACAATACACAAGAAGAAGCTCTAAGTAAAGGGCTAATCCTGGAAGACTGAAAGAATCCTCAAAGGAAAATGAAAAATACCAATCATCTCTAGAGGAAACACACAGCCTTACTCTGTATCATGTTTTCAGCCTACAGTACTCTAAATTTTCTGAGGGAGGATTAATTCTCTATAACCATTGACATATAAACTATTGCTGTAAACCAAGCTAAGGCAAGCCTCATTTCCAATTCTTCCATGCATATTAAGAACTTTGTCTTTTGCAACTGGAATTAATTAAAACTGGCAAAATGATCAGTGATTAAATAGCTGCAAGATCTCGTTACTAAAAATTATCCATTTTGAGTGTAAAAATGGTTTGAGACTATATATATATAATATATCCATTTTAATAACTATAATTTTGCATTTACACTTGCATATGTGGGGCACCAGGGTTCAGGCTCAGACTGTCTGCTCTCATATGCACTCCATTGCTACTGTAAAGTACCGTAAATGTCAATGGCAACAGAGCTCCACCCAACACTCATGTACCTTCTCTCTGTAAACACTTCAGTCTTTGGACAGTGCTCCTCTTCAACATTTTCTCTGTTACAGTATTTCTTATTTATTCAGGATCCATTATTTACTTCTACACAAACAATGATCACTGTTACAACCATCTTACTAGAGCATACTGAAAAAGAGAAGTTCCAGGTTCTCAAATAGTTCCATATTCTCAGATAGTGACAAAATAGTGGGAAGTCAAAGACTCTTTTCATTCTGATATGCAACCTCTACTCACTTCACACTGGAGTCTGTAAAAGGGGAAGAGCAACAGGGGAAAATGTTGTGATCACCATTTAATTTGCAAACTTGAAAAACATCTTTGTCCATTTAGGGAGAAGAATAAGAAGAAAGGTCTGTGGAAACAAACATCTTTTAGATTAGATGTGATGGGAGTGCTATTCCCAAGAATAGTAAAAGAAATTGTAGTAAAGAAGTGAGAAGTAGCTATAGACACTTATTTAATTTTGGCAAATAGGGACTGCTAATCATCTAGCTTCCTTTGAGAAAGAGAGAAAGCAGATTTTCCAGGAGCTTCATTCCATCATAAGACAGATGTCACAAAATCAGAGAAAGGGGCATAACTATGCTAGAAAATTCATAGTCTTTAGCTAAATAATCTCATTAAGCAGCCTAGAGAAGCATACTTACAACTACATTCAGAAAATAAGAAAGGTACAAGAAAGTAAAATGATAACATGTATTGATTTTGCATTAGCTCAACTACATCAGTTAGGCTTAAAGTTTCCAGACTTTATGGAGATATTAGAGTAAATGAAGAATTTGAGGAATTTGAGTGAAATTATATGATGAATAAAATGTACAATGATATATTTTTTTCCTAGCTCTTTGCTTTAATCCTTACTCCCTAGCAGCTGTTTAATTGAGGACCTTTCCTTCTTTCTTTCCTTCCACCCCTACTTGGTTAATTCCATTCTTGATGAAGACTAATTCTTTTCTTACTGAGGTTAATTAAAGCAAGTATTTAGACTGGTAACATCTGAATTAGACCAGTTGTGAATGTATGAAATGTGAATATAAATGAAATGGAAATATAGAATGAATTATGTTTAAGTAAGGTACTTTGAGCTTCCAGCTTTTGTTGCCACATGCATTCTGTTTATTATTACTCATCATATCCTTTTCCAATCATGAGATTTGAACTACAGCATCAAAGGATTCTTAAAAGCATATTCTAACCTAACCCTAGATTCATGCAAAAATGAAAAACTCCATTCTTAGGCTTTAAGCAAGTTAAAACATTAGAATAACTTATTAATGTTTAAAGAAAACCCATGAGGTTACACAACAACCTGAAACATCATGTTATTATCTTGTTCGGAGAGTTGCCTGTTCCTGTCTGAGAATAATCACTGGGATATGGGAGTAGGAAAGAACTGCTATTTGTCAAAAAAAGATAAAGGAAATTAAGGTCCCTCAAGGTTATTTGTGAAGTTGCTGATGTGAAAAAAAATGTTCAGACTGGAAAATTAGCAAGAAAGAGCCTACTTAGCAAAATAACCTCCCAATATTTATCTAAAAATATATTGTAACTAAATTAGCACAGAACAACTTTCCTATTAATTATAAATTAAATTCTTATTTGGTAACTTAATTTAATATCCAGCTTAAATATTCTTGGTAAGTCCCTATTCAAAGGGGGCAGGGGATAGGATAAAAGGCAACTATCACTAAAAGTTGGAGACAAATTTTTCAAAATAATATGAACTGTAAAATTCATTAAATTAGACTCTCCTTCAGAGCTATATACCCTATATAAATTTGTACACAGAGGACAAGGACTTCTGTTGTGATGAGTATCTACTCCTGTTTTAAGCAGCATATGGAATATTGTGTGGAACAGTTTATTTAGGTCATTCTGACTTGATAAGAAAATGCTATTTCTGTATCCCTATTTTCATAAGCAGCAGGCTGAAACTCAACTTGCATTCTCTACTTCAATATCAACTAAAGGAAACATCTGGAAGAGCTGTTTTGTGCAGTTTCCCATTTAACTGCCATTCACCAAAACAAAATTACTTAGCAACTTGTATTTGCTAAATTGAGATATTCCTGTATACTCATGTCATTCATCAACTCAGTCTACCCTGTATCAGAATAACTATATGACAAATTACTAAATTCACATCTCTTTGAAAATATTTTCAACCTAATTAAAGAAAATAATTGTCTGAAGAAACTTCAAGATAGATATAAAATATTTTTCTGATTTTGTTTTATCTTATACAGTCATAATGAAATTCACAAAAATAAAAAAAAATAGAAGAAATACGTTTAAAGTGTGCAGACTTTAAAGTGTGCAGCACTCAATACAATCCAAAGTGAACATCTCACCCTATGTAGACTTCTAGAAATGCTATTTTAAATGGTGTTAAGTGTTATTAGCACCTACATGGAATCTGGACATTTGACAAGAAAGGTCTTCTAAGGGCAGCTAAAAGCAACTCAGTCCCATCTTTATATTTAGTCATTTAAAACACCCCATGAGCTTCAGCAAGTGTATAACTGGATATCTGACTCAGCTCTGCAATAGCTGCTTAATAGCTGGTTAACTGATTACAGGAGTTTTGGCATCTTGCATTAATGAAAAAAAAGACACATTTTAAGTATCCATGTGATATTATGGTCACAGATAAGGACACTTTTATTTAAATACCTACCTGTGGGCATTCACTATGTGTCTAGAGGTGTTACTCACTGTTATAGCTACCTCTAGCAGGACAGACAATAGACATACAGACTGTGTCCTTTTGAATAAAATTAAATTGAAAATTGCAGACATGGTCTTCATATCCTATATCTAACTCTTTGTCAGCAGAGTTTGGAATCACATGAAAAGTCTCAAAATTCTACAACCAAGTTAATAACATTTATCATTATGCATACTCCTTTTGTAGTGATTTCTAGATCTTTCTGTTCACTCCAGAATTTTGTAAAACAGCAAAAGTGTATCTTCATAATTTCTTGAGACCAAAATACCATAACTGCTTTGCTCAAGACCAGGATGCTAACATCTTGTAGTGATTGCTGCATTGAACTTTAAGTATGTAAAAGAACTATGGCTTTCACTTCTTCTGAATTTTATTATATGCACTGTAATCTTTCTGAAGCACAGACATTAGTCACCCATCTTTACTACAAATGCATAATGGGGAAAGAATGAACAAGCGGAAAGCTGGTGCACTTCTATATGATTATCTCTCTGTTTACCTCTTCAACTAAAAGAATAAGCAACATATGTCCTGCATAAGCATAGTACCTGGGCCTAATTTCTTAGGACATAGTTTTTCCTCACCAATCTGACAGGGGGGAAAAAAAAAAAAAAAAGCTTCTTAGAGGTCAAATAGTATGTCAAAGAATCTTCGTGGATCCCCAGGTTCATTTATTTTTTTATCTACTTAAAATTATTGGCCATTCTTTTTTTTTTCTTTTACTGTTGAAGAATCAGAAAAAAAAAAAAAGAGAAATCTAAAATGAGATTTTTCTGAAACAAGTTGTCTAGATGATATATAATCTCAATTTCTTTTTAAGAACTCTTTTCAGCTGTGATATTCATGCTACATATAAAGTGGCAATTAAAAGAAATTTATGTTGGATCTCACTAGGTAGAACTTACTAAACAACAAGAAAATTATGCATCACTGCTTCCCATGAGGATTAAAACTGCCTTAATGGTCTAAGTTGTTTATGATGTAGTCAAGACAGAATCTGAGCTAAATGAGCCTGGACAGAATTTTTGAAACACAAAAACTCCCTGTTCCTAGATTTATACTTGAGAAATTAAATGCTAGGAACTCTGAAAGCAAAGCTATATGGGAAATAACGTAAGACAGTATCCATTGCTTATGATGTACGCATACATCTGTATGTACAATCTATGTAGTGTCACAGTGCACAAGCTGTACCTTCAGAAAGTTAAAACAGTCAAAATCTTTATACATACCTGCAGCAAGTCCAGCCCAATTCTTCAGCTTTTCATTCCACTGAGAACTACATTTTTTCCACTTCTTTTCTAAGTTGCTTTAAAGAATTAAGACAACTTTGATAACTATGAAGACTTAATGATTACTTATAGAACAAACTTTTAGAGGTTTTTGGAATTCATTGTCATAAATGGATTTCTAAGGGTTTTGTCTAGGATCATTTGCAAATGGTTCTTAATGACTGACTATTTTACAGATTTATAAATAAATTTTAATTAAAACCCCCAAACAATGTTAACAAAATTTAGGACATCAGTATATAGACATCCTTGAACTATGTACAAAAAACCAATATATTGAAACTCTAAGATATAAAAGTTGGAAATAAAAAAATATTTTATAGAGTCTAATTTAGGTGTATAAGAAAAAGAATGAGTGCAACAGAATATTTGATTATGAATCAAGGTTTATTGAATATCAAGTAAAAATGTAAGCTGAGCATCTCAGAGTAGCTTACCTAAATTTAATATCAAATAATTTTAAATTTATAGAACTGAGACTTTCATTGCATGTATTAAAACTCTATTAAAGTCTTTTAAGAACTCTTAAGGTATCAGCAATAATCCATAAATAAAGATACCATGTGACAAAAAGGAATTCCTAGCAATATTTCTACTTATCCTGAATATAAAAGGGTAGAAGAGACAGATTTTTTTAAATAATTCTGTCTGAAAAATTTCCAGTATCTTCCAGTATCTTCTATCTTGGTTTTTTTTCTGTTTTGTTTTGTCGTGATTTGATTTGTTGGTGGTGTTTTCTTTTCCTCCTAAAATAGACCTAAAGATAGGCCATTTATTTTTCTACCTATTTTGTATCTAGGTGTCATTTCAGCACAGTATGTTTATTTCATCTGGTGCTGAACTGCTGTTTCAAAATTGGAACTAATCAAGGAACAGGCCAAAGAAACGCTTTTTGCTACAATGATATGACTTGGTAAATGACTTTGAGAAATAACACTTTAATTAGTAATGGAATAAGTCAATGGAAAGAGCAAAGAATGGTAGTTCAGCAGAATATATACTGACTTGGTGAACAAGGAAAATCAAAACCCGCTATAGGGCACAATGCCATATACTACTATCTGTGGTGGTGTTTGTTGTTTCTTTCTAATACAGAGTGTTCACTGATATTTGCACCTCAAACGATAAATAGTTGAAAATATTTTACCTAAGGACAAGTTCATGAGCAAATTTTCCAGTAATAATGAAAATTATCTCCTGATTTCCCACAGGCAAGAGTTCCTTGCTTTTCAGACTATTTGAAAGGAAAAGCTACAGAGGAGAATGAGGATAGTAAGTGTTTGGGCTACACAGTTGAATAGTTTAAGGAAATCATACACTATTTTTGCAAATTGCACTGAGAAAAACTGAATATTTATTTCCTAGTTTATAACACAACATGATTAAATTGTAGTCAATTCACAAATAATAGAAGATTTCTCAAAAGAACAGATAGACTTCAAAAAGCCCCCAAGAAAACTCACCAAAAGAAAAAAATCTATGCATCTTTCTAATTTATACAGACACATACATGAACACTTATCTTCAAGGGAAACGAAAACTGACAATGTGGAGCATTGTCTCATTCTTTGACATTAAATCCATATTTTGTGTCCTTGTTTCATATTTTCCAAACTGTAAACCATTCTGCCAAGCACCCAATTTTCCTTGGAGAAGTTCTGCTGATGAAACTCTCTCATGAATAATGGATCTGATAATGAGCCTTTACATTAATATTGAAAATAAGTCTACAGCTGGTTTGCATCCACAGGCTCTGTTCACTTTAAATGTCAAAGTAAAATAGTCCCTTCCTTCCCACGAATAATGCTAACAAGTGCACATGAGGCTAAGACAGCTCAACCAGTGTACTTCCTCATGTATACAAAACACTTTATTATTTCCATCAATCAATGGAAAATGTTTATGAAAAACTTTTTTTTTCCAAGCATAAATCAGTGTTAGCTATAATGAAACCATTTGCACCACAAGAGAGTCTGGAAACTCTGAAGTGTCCTACATTGGACTTAATTCCAGTTTGTCAACATCTCTCTTATATAGGGAGAACAGGGCTATGAACAAAACCTTATATGTGGCCTCACCAATGCTGAATAATCACTTTCCTTAATATTCCAGCTACACATTTGCTAATTAATACAAATAATTAATACACATACAAGTGTGTAGTTTGCCTTCATCACATTGGTATACTGTTGATTCATATTCACCAGGACCCGAAGTCACTTTCTAAAGAGAGATTTCACTATTTTACCCCAGCCCACACTGTTCCAAGAGTTCCATTCCAGGTGCAGGACTTAGTGTTTTTTCTTCTATAACATTCAATCTACAGCTTAGAGCCTGGTTCCTGTTCTTTCAATCCTGATAATTTTCTTGGATTCCAAGTGGAGACTCTCACATATTCTGATTATAACCTATTTATCCTGGTGTTCTTATTTTCATAGTATCTTCTAGTGGTGGCAGTACTTTGCTTCATATGGTTGCTTGCCCTAACATCTGTCCTGAGTATCCCAGTAAACCCAGTGTTTAGATTTCTTCAATACCTCTTTGATAAGAAGTAGTCGATTAGTTTTTTTAATTTACTGCTGTATTTGTTTTGTGATGCCATTTTCCAAACTGGGACACTGATGTCTATAAGAAATATGATAATGTAAACCAACTCTCATTAGAAAAACCCCCACACCTTAGACTGGAAAGATTCTCATTCCATACTCTCTTCTCCAGGTATTAACCTGCAAAATCTTCTGAGAAATATTCAGACAAAAATGTTTAAATTAAGTTGATACAAGAACTTTTATTTCCAAATTCAACCTCATCTTTACTCCAGTTATAAATCTTTTCAATCTTTCATATTTGCTACCTATTTTATTATCAGAAAGAGGCTTTCCCATCTAAGTAAACTGAGAACTTCCATAGTGCCTTTTCACCTTCCATCCATTATCCAGGAATTTTAGATTCTGAAAGTTTTGCTTCAATGTTTCCTTTCAGTTGCAATTACTGTAAATTTGGAGTATTCCTAATTACTTGGTGAATAATACAAAGTGTGATAGAAAGCATACTTTCTTTACCAGGTGCCTGTAGGATTGTCTTAGACCAGGAATGCATACTGAGGAGGTTTGACACTGTCTCATGTGACTTATAATTCCTTTTATGTGATTTCTCCTACCTAACTCTGTCTTAAAGGCATGAAGCCGATTAGAATTTCAAAGACTATTAGAACGAATATTAGAATACAGGGTAAAGGAATTTATATTCTTTTATGCTTTTTCAATCTTTTTAATCCTATTTCATTTATCACGTAGAAAGAGAAGAATAATAACAGAGACCCTTTGGTTAAAAGGGTTATGCTTTTAGAACATCAGAAAAGGAGTTTGTGTCCATAACCTGAGTGCAGTACTGCCATAAGTGTTCTTGAAAGCAAAGGTTTCATGGGACTTTAAAGATGGACTGGCTTTACAAGCCAGACTGACTGCTTTCACGAAGTTCAATACCTTTTACTTCATGTTTAGAATCTGCATATACACCCACTGTGTTTTAACTGCACTTTATTTTAAATCTACATATTTGTATTTATTTGGATAACTAAAGTATCGGTTCAGTGAGTCTTTTAATCATAGAATCATGTTACCCAAAATACTGAGAAAGGAGATTAGGAGAAGAAGAAGGGGTAAAGAAAGAGAGAGAAAAAGAGAAGATCATAGCTACCACTGGAGTTCTATGAGAGTCCAGCTTCCATGTGGCCAGGTGGTAGGTCTTAAGCAAACGTGGAGAGCACATGCTGCTGCTTTTATTGCTTTGTCCTTCCTGTGGCCACCCCTCCCAGGTGGGATTCCAGACCCAGTGGCCACTATGGGGCTCCAGGGCAGGGTAGAGGACTGTGCCAAATAAATAGAGGTGGGATTAGGGGTTCCAGGAGACACGGTGTGGGTGTGCTCCCACGTGCCTTGGACTGACAGCTGCCCGGGGTTGTACCAGCGTGCTCACAGGGGCTGATGTATGGGACAGGGCATCACCTCACCTCCTTGAGAACTGACCTGTCCCTCCCCCATACACACACAACAAGAGTTGTTCTGAGCCAATATAACAATCCAGTGTCTCACACAACCTAATAAACAGCTTTACAGACACTCTTTCCCAAGCCTGCACCATTGCATGGGATTGTTGCAGCCGAAGTGCAGGACCCAATACTTTGCCTTGCTGAACCTCATACCACTGGCCTTGGCCCATCCAGCTAGCCTGTCCAGATTCCTCTGCAAAGCCTTCCTACCCTCCAGTAGATCAACACTGCCACCCAACTTAATATCATCTTCAAGCTTACTGAACGGGCACTTGACTGCCTCATCCAGATCATAGTCAAAGATACTGATAGGGCTGTCCCAAATACTGAGCCCTGGGGAACATCACTTATGACCACCTGCCAACTGGATGTGACTTCATTGTCCACCACTCTCCAGGGCCCAGCAATCCAGACAGTCTTTCACCCAGTGAATAGGGTACCCTTCCAAGCCATGGATAACCAGTTTCTCCAAGGGAATGCTGTGAGAGACAATGCCAAAGGCTTTACTAAAGTCCAGGTAGACTAAATCCACATCCTTTTTCTCATCCACTGAGCATGTCACTTTGTCATAGAGGGAGATCAGGTCAGTCAAGCAGGACTTGTCTTTCATAAACTCATGTCAGCTGGGAGTGATCCCCTGGTTGTCCTTTACGTACCACAGGGCGACCACTCAAGATGATCTACTCCATAACCTCCCTAGAACCGAGGTCTCGCTGGCAGGCCTTTTTGTCCCAGGATCCTCCTTCCAGAATTTACTGTACATGGGTCTCACATTTGCTAACCTCCAGACAACCAGGATCTCCCTGGTTATCCAGGACTGCTGGTAAATAATCAAAAGTAACTTGGCAAGCTCTTCCGACACTCCATCAGTAATCTTGGGTTGATCCCATATGGCCCAATAGAGCAGAGTTAGCCAATAAGAGACACCAAAGAGGAACAGCACAGATATTGCTTGATTTTTTTTTTTCTACTGGTCTTGAAATAGGCATATTTGGGAAGATAAAACCTACTCAACTAGTTCAATAACTAACAATAACTAGTTCAATAACTATTCCATAAATACCTAAAAAAAGAGAGAGAAGTTTTTAATTCTTTTCCTTTAAAACACATCTATAAAGGGAAAAAAGTGCTGCCATTTAGCTTTTATCTAATACTTATGCTGTCACAACATTTACATTAGAAATGGAAGATCTGTATGCAACAAATACCTTCTCCCGAGAATTTGCATACACATATTTCTGATGTGCTAGCCAAAACAAGCAGACAAAACAATAGAAACATTATAGAAGAATTATAATATTACAGGCAGAAATTTAGTTTCTCATGAAGTCCCAGGTAATGAATAATTCAAAAGGGTTTATTTTAAGGGATTGCTCACTTGGATTTAAATTACACTATGGACCTCTGAATATCTCTATAGACTTCATTCTTTTGTCTAGAATAAAAAAAATGTCACCAATTATCTATGCAGAACCTTCCTTTCTGAAAGACATATAAGTTCAGAATTTAAAAACCCTAAAGTTTTGTTTCTTTTTTTATGTCTCCTCTCCATAAATTTCTTTAGTCTGCCAACATATCTGGATAACACAAAAGTTATCTGGCTTTCCCAGATAAGTATCTGCAATTCAAGTTCCCACTTTTTCAGTTCCTCTGTTCATTGTTTCGCAGTTGTTTAATTTTTTTTTTTTTTAATTGTAGAAGGGTACAATTATTATTCCTTTCCGAACAGAACCTAAATAGAATGTGTTCATATCTTGGACACAACAGCTGCGTTCAAATGTTTTTTTGTGGAATTATTTTTATTTTAGAAGACATGAGAAAAACCAGTTTTTTAGTTCTCCTATTACTTTCTCATCATTGTCTTATCACTGAATTTAAATAGGCATATTTTAATTAAATAGAAATAATTTTTGCTAGTATGAATACACATCAACAACTTTGGAAATTGAAAAATTCTTGGAATTGAAGATTGTCATGGATTTATTTATCATATGGAAAATGACCACTTTATTAACTGACTTGCTATGATGATAAACATGGATATGCAAACAGAAATCCTGAAATTGAGTAGAATTTTTACTATTTATTTTTACCTGTCTTAGGAATATTTATGTTAAACTGGATATCAACAAAAGAAAATCAATTTTCTCTCTATAATTAACAGAAAGATTTTGTGAACTGATAGACTTTTCTTTAGCTTCTATTTTTTAGTTTAAAAAGGTCTGCTAAATTGCTATCAAAGAACTAAAAAAAAAAACCCCAACGCTTAAGTTCCTAATTTTTTGGCATAGATGGAGTATTTTTTAATAAATAGATTATGTATTTAATCTGCGGTTTGTTTTGGGGTTTGATTTGTTTTGACTTTTCTTGTTTTGTTTTGTTTTTTCTCAAAGCCAGAATACAGCTTTGTTTTGTTAGAAGAAAGACTAAAAGTTTGGTTAATTGCTTCCCTTGATTTATTCAGAACTTAAAATTCTAATTGAATTGTGGAAATGCTGAAATCTGATATTATTGCAGATACTACTCCAGTTTAAGTTTGTGTTATATTAAATTAGTTTTACTTTTGCGAAATAAACATGTATTTGCAATTAAGCATTTGCTTCACAATTATGTCATGATTTGCTTTCATATCTGGAATTTATAAACTGCAGTAATAAAAAAATGAATTGAAATAAGGAAGTAATTATGAAATGCCTGAACCAGTGCTTCCCTGGATGACAGTATGAAGGACAACTCTAACTACCTTCACTCCTCTTAAATTTTTTTTGCTCACAAAATTGTTTTCATTTGAATATGTTAGGATACAGTGTAACTACCTTAAATCAGGTGCACCTGCATTACTTTGTCCACTTGAGTTTTAAACCACTCAAACGTTCATTACTCTCTAATTTCCCTTGAGAAGCTGTCTCATAAATATGAGTGTTAACAAATATTTCCTTATTCAGTCTTAATTTTACTTTCTCATTTTGTCTGATTACACTGAACTTACTTGTTTTAATCAGAAGCTGATTCTCATTCAAGTGGAAGAATTTAGTTGCCTAAAAGTAAGGACACCTGTTTTAACTGTTCCAAAATTTCCCAGTCTTGTCTTCAACTGATGATACAAAGCAATGCAGAAGTAGGATCACATGTGCCGGGACAATCCAGCTGCTTGGATAACTTAGGCTACCTAAAAAGGCAGAGATGCTTGTGCATAAAAATGAATTGACGCCTAGGTATGCTAGTTATTCAATGGAGAGTACCAGTAACCTGAGCTAGTCAATGGAGAGAAACAAATTCCTTTAAGGCACATTTCATACCTCTTTCAAGTTATGACATCTGGATGAAATTAATAATGTGATATGTCTCCTTTTAACTGTAAAGACATTCTAAATGACCAGATTAGCTAAACATATGTCACAGTTTAGATGTCTATATTTGTCACAGGAATTCCAAGTGTCTCTACATGATAGATTGCAGGAATATGTAAACTTGCTCTTCAAACTGTGCATTAGCCTGTTAAAATATCTAAATTGAATAGTCAGGAAGCACAATCTAATCGAAGTTAAGACATATTAGTTAAGTTTCAGTGATATATTAACACTCAGCTTCTGTTTCAGAACTGTCAGGTGTACACCAATTCAGGGACTTAAACACTGATCAAACTTAAATCTAATAGACATTTAATGCAAGCCTATATCATTAATTCAAGTAAATCTAAGACAGATCTAATGTTTTTGCTGTTGTGTAAAAACATCCACAAAGCTAGAAAATTGATAACTGCCTAGATTTATGGGTGGAATTTTTTGCTTAATTATAAACATCTCATTTAAGATTTGGGTTAAAAGAAATGACACAGTACAGAACTGCTGTAGTTCTGCCTCCTACACCAATTGCTGAAAGTTATGTGTTATTCTAAAGGGAATGATCTCAAAAAACACAAGTTTTTGATGTCCAGGTTGCTGGTTTAAGTCCTCAAGAATTTTGTCTTTTGCATAAGTGTTGTGGCACAGTAATCCTTTCTTTGTACACATACAAAAACAAAGCTCTCACACATATGTATGTTAAGTGAGAAAATATATTGTTTCAAATAATTCAATGCACACTGGAATCTTTTCTTAAATGTCTATTAATTTGAATACTGCCTGTGTAACCTGTGGCTGGAAAGAATGTCGTTATGACTAAGTAGGGACTAGTATAATTAAAAAACAAAAAGACAAAAGAGCATTTGAGAAAAATTACTCATTCAGAAAAATATTCATGCATGTTTTGTATAGGCAAATTTTAAGGCTGGTGAACAATTAGATCAGTATTAGCTGTAATGTCAGTTATTTTTAGTAAAAGAGAAGCAAAGGACATGACACTGATATGAAGCACTGTATTATGACTATGAAACTGGCATACTTCAAGCTATCAAGGGAACTCTCAGGTTAAATTTCTGATTACAAATGTAATACAACAACTAAAGTAAATCAGAAACCTACTGGAGCAGCACATAGAAACTAGACAGAATATTTTGTATCCAAAATGGCAGTACGTGCCCCTGCTTAGGAGTCTCAATCCTATTCTTCAAGCAGAATGTGAGTCAAGATTAAAATATAAATTTAGGTCTAAATAAGGCAGGTTTATGAAACTTAGGGAGAGCGTAAGTTCAACTATGAATGTGAATAATATGAATAAATTATAAATTAAGATGCCATTAAACTCTCTAAAACACCTTTTAAGGTGTCTTTTTCTGGCTTACTGGTCCTGTTCAAGAGTGGCTTAGATATTCTGTCTCACCTTACTTCTCTGTTGTATGTGCCAGATAACACAGATGCTGTGCATATAGTAGGAAACCTCATAGGACACTATATGCCTCTGATTAGGCAAGTGAATCAAATCACCAAGTTAAATTGCTCATGGAATCTGGGCAGCAGTTCAGCTGATTGAGGAAATCTGTTGATCAATTGAGACTTACTCATCTAGAAGATGAGTTGTCAGGCTTATATAGGTGCTTTGGATACTTTGCAGTGCTGAAATGGCACCAGATGTGTTATGATTATAGGCAGAAGACTATACTCCTGGCCAGAGTTTAAGCTAACACACAAAATTATTGGACATGACTTGAGAAATTGCTGCATGTGACGGATGACCATGTAAGAAATGGCAAAAATTACAGTTCTGGGCTTCCCAGTACAAGAGAGAGATGCAGCTACAGGTGAGACTCCATTGAAGGGCCACCAAGAGGATGAAAGGACTTGAGCATCTCTCCTGTGAAGAAAGACTGAAGCAGCTGAGACTGTTCAACCTGGAGAAGAGAGAATTCATGGGAAATTACATCTCTGTATTTAAATAGCTGAAGGGAGATGTCACAGTTTAAACCCAGTAAGCAACTAAGCACCATACAGCAGTTTGCTCACTACCTCTCAGCAGGATGGGGGAAGATAATTGGAAGGGTAAGAGTGAGAAAACTCATGAGTTAAGAACATTTTAATAGTGAAATACAATAATGATAATCATAACAATGACAATGACTATAATTTCTAATGAAAAAGAAAATAACAGAGAGAAAAATAAACAGGTGATACAAATGAAGACAATTGCTCACTACCAACTAACTGATGCCCAGCCAGTCCCCGACCAGCATGAACCCCATCCCAACCTTCTCCCGGTTTTATTGCTGAGCATGTTGCCATGAAGGGTGGGATATCCCTTTGGTCAGTTGGGATCAGCTGTCCCAGGTGTGTCCCCTCCCATCTACTTGTGCACCCCCAGCCTGCTTGTAGGTGGGGTGGGGTGAGAATCAAAAAAGGCCGTTATGCTGTGCAAGTGCTGATCAGTCCAAAACACATCCCCATACTAGCTACTATGAAGATACTTAACTCTATCCCAGTCAATATCAGTCCTGGAGAATGCAAAAAAAATGAAGCCAGCCTCTTCAGTGGTGCTCACTGATAGGACCAGAGGCCATGGGCACAAACTAAAATAAAGGAGGGTTCCTCTGAGCAACAGGATACACTTTTTCACTGTGAAGGTTACAAGTTGCCCAGTGAAGTGGAGTCTCCATCCTTGGAGAGATTCAAAAGCCATCTTGACATAGACTTGGACAACCAGCTCTAGGTGCCCTCATTGGCGCAGTGAGATTGGATCATATGATCTCCAGAGGTCCTTTCCAGCCTCAATCATTCTATTATTCCAAGATAACGGCATGATGAATGGGCTTGATTTCACAGAATTTAAGGGTACTTATGTCAGATATGACCAAATTTGGTAGCATGTCAATAATACTTTACGGACTCAAATTTGCCAAGGTAATGGTACAAAAAAATATCAATTTTAGTGCAGATGTAAGAAAATTTGAATCAAAGGGGAAAATATAATTAGAGCTGTTGGTAACTTGGAAGGATGCTGGAATGTAAAAAGAGGAGATTAAAAGCAGGAAAAAGAAGATAAGCAGTGGGAAATGAAATAAAAAGCTATCCAAATCTTGTTGTCAGTGCTATTCAGAGCTGGAAATGATGTGATTGATCACTGCAGCCTAAATCAGGACAAAAAACCACACCTCTTTTTCTAACCACGCTTCATGTATCAAATATGTTATCATGGCAGAGTGCAGGTGACTGGGTGCTTTTTTGAGGCTAGTGGGAAACACCTAGATGGATGGATCAAACAACCCAGCACCACTGTTAGTTCTGTTAGTGTGTTAGTACTTGTTTCAGGCCCAACATCATCAGCATCTATCCGTCAATTCCTACCTGGATGTCTATGGTGAAGTAAAGAGTGTCCCTACAGTAACTATTTTAGTAGCTGAAAACACTCCTTATTTGCTGGTTCATACATTTCTGGGACCCATGTACTTAATTTCTTGTGCCCTTAAGCGGTTTAAAGTTTTGTTTGTTTGTTTGTTTGTTTCCAGGTGGTTCCTGGTTTTTCTTTCCATTCCTCTGTGTATTCTTTCTTATTCCCTTCACAAGATGACATTTTCATTTAACTTCTAGGGTAGCAATAATTTCCTCCTGCTTTACTTCCCCCTGCGTTTCTTTTAAGGAAAAGCACCAATCTTTATTCTCCTTATTCAAAAATCTCTGTGGTCTTCATCCACCATATGCATATCATTTTCTCCTCTGACATTTTTACTATTTCCACTAGTGCATTTTTCTATGCTATCATCTTCAGTTAAGGTTTCTTGTGGTTATCTAAAAAATTATTATCCTCTTCTTGATTTGATTCTTATACTTTGTAAAAGCAAGTTGAGCGATTACCTTATACTGGAAAGCAAATGTACACAAGGCACAGAAAAAACATTCTGCTGTCTTAGTGCAGTATCAGCCATCTAGTGGGACAGAAACTTCAGGACAAATCTCAGTTGGATCCTAGATCTTGGTCTCAGATCTTGTCTTGCTAGCAATCTTAAGACAGCTCTATTGGTGCACTACAGCAAGTTGCTAACATGCTCAGTGTTAAAATTTTACATAATATCTTTTATCACCAGCAAAGTAAATGAACCATTCCTGATAGGTATTTGATCCCTCTGCAAATCTTCCTACCCCTGCTCCGAGCCTTAGTAGAGTTGGATTCATTTGTTGTATTTTGCTTGTACCTAATTTGTTTGCTCATTTTTGTTCTTGGAAGTAGTTCAAACACTTTTGCCTGCACTTTACTAAATTGAACCTAAGGAGATATCATGCATGGAAAATCATGTTCTGAATAATTAGATATTGATACGATTTTATGTGTAGCTGAAAACAGTCTTCTAAAGGGAAGTTCTGTATTTTAAGAATGATCACACACAATTCTGACTGTAAAATTCTCTATACATTGTACAGATTTTATTTCTCACAGGTACATTGCACAGAAAGTAAGACATTTTTCATATTTACCACATATCTGAATATCACATTTTCTTTTACATAACCACATATATAATTATGACTTCCTAAACATAGCTCTTAACACACTCGGTCAGGTGAGGGTAGGTCAGTCCAAGTAATTCTAAATATATCTGTAGGTGCAGATTAAATACATAAAATTGAGAAAAGATGGTACTATCAGTTGGACTCTACTGAAAAATAAAACTACTGAAGCTTCTTATGACACTTTCTCACTTACAAAGTTACTTACTCAGTTCACCTATTACTTTATTCCGGAATAAAAATTATATTTCTCATAGTTTTTTCAATAGGTATTAGATTCATATTCTAAATGTAAGACCGAAATTCTAACCACAGAAACTTTAATTGTAGTGAGAAGAGCATTACTAGCAGCCGAGTGTACAGGCTGTCTTGTTAAATGAAAAGTTATCTAGGGATTTTGTGGGGCAAGTTTTTGCAGGAGTGCTTTATGACTAGAGCTCGAAAAAAATCCCTCAACCCAGTAGCCAACAAGCAAATAAACTGTATAATGTGAATACCAACTAATGTTGTCAAAGGCAGCAGGACTGTTGGCAGATTTGCTATAAAATTTGTTTCTCAGAAAGGTTAAAGAAGGAGCAGAAGAGAAGAAAAGATTAGATTTTTATCAACAAAGGGAAAAACATAATTTCTTTCGGTGGCCAATGATAAGCACCGTATACGTTGTTTCCTACAGGGAAAGGAAAGAAGATGGAATTTTGACCCAGAGTTAACTAAATATTCACAATAAAATAAAATCTCATGACTAATCAAGGATACTTGACTAAAATCAAACTAAATGTTCCTGCTAAGAATTCAGTATTTTTTTGGTCTTGGTGACAAATAGTCCACACTTGTCGGTATCATTCCTGCAACTGATCTCTGACATTATCTGATCTCATTGACATTATCTTTACATAGTTCAGTTCATATATATAAATAAAATGAAATAGATTTAACATTTTTATTAGTTTCTGTAGTTTTCTCTGCGGTGTGCTCAATTACATCTATTAGGAGGCCTTCACAGAAAGTAAACAAAATAAGTAGACTTCAGTAATACTATATTATAATAAAAAATATGTGCGTATAGTGCAAAAAACATTTGTTTGGGCTGAAATTTTCCATGTTTTGTGTATCTATGCAACTGTTCCTTTCAATAAAATTTAAGTCAGACAATTTTGATTAATTCTAAAAGGGTTCTGGGAAGATGGATAGTTTTTCTAATGTGGGGACTTTAAACTGAGGTGACCACTACATCTGATTTAGTACTGTTTCTTAAAATCTGGGTATTAATTTTGTATCTTCATTTCCTAATGTAAATTTACACACATAGTACACAGGATTTGGAAAACTTTTCAGACCTCCAAATTTCATCCAAAAAATTTTAATCTTTTGTCTTGCTACACAGATGGTTACTTGCTACTTTTCTTTAGCATATCATGATCAAATGGGGCATCAGGCAATGCAAATCTATCAGTACATCTAATCTTTATGTCTTTTAAAAATGACCTTTGATGATATGAGTCACAGTAGTACTGTAAATTGACAAATATTCGTTTCAACTTTTGGAAAAAATACCCTGTATCTTTGAAAGAGAACTAGGAAATATCCTTTTTTGATAGCAATTGTGTTCCACTAATCCTAGCTATATTCACTTTATTGTGAACTTTAAATCAATGACTGTTCCAATCCTACAATACTGTTTTTTCTGCATTGATAAATTGAACATGATAGACTGATCTGTTTTATGTTTTCTGCTTTATGCTTTCTGCTGATTTTATTTGCATTATTCAACCATCTAACTATACTTTCAAGACTCTAAAGCGCTTCAGTTGAATATTTGCAGATCTGACTGCTACAGTATAGGACAGAGAATACATATTACAATTTAGTTCCTTTCTACTGAGAGAAAGGCAGCAGTGAATTCTCCTGTTGTCATTCTTGAATTCTGTGATTTTCAAATTCAGTATTGTATAGTAGCGATCAAAATTAATTCACGTTCCACTGTCCACTGGATTCGAATATTTCCATCCTGGCTCTAAAATTTATAATCTCATAAAAATAGTCTTACAGAATGTTTCAAAGTCATAGAAACAAAATATGTCATGTAAACTTAGACTTGGAATACTTGATTCTCATCAGTTACTGATGTGACTTGAGAGTTTTGCTGTTTTACTGAACTGTACTGTGTTACATATATTTGAAAAATTACCATTATTAATGTAAATAAGTAATTATTATAAATGTGAAGGCTGCAATCACTCATACTTTGAGTGTCTGAAATGCAACAATTTTAATTTTTTATCTACCTAGGAAGTCTTGGAGTTTGTTGGGTTTTTTGGTTAGTTTGTTTAGTTGGATTTGTTTTGTTTTCATTTTACAATAGAATTATAATGTTATTCACATGGAATGTCATAATTTTCAAGTGTAGCCTTGTAAAATGTAGATTTCTAAAGGAAAATATATAATGGGTTTTAACAAGGACCAGAAAACAAATAATAAACATCAGTCTATAGTGGAGTATCTAGCTACTTAGAAGGATGCATTCTTTTATTGTGTTTTTATTTGTTCTAAAGTGTCAACTAATAAAAGCCTACCTTTTCACAAGTTTTCTCACATTTACTCTTCTGATTCTCTTCCCATCCTAGCACAAGGGAGTGAGCAAGTTGCTGTGTGGAGCTGAGATGCTTGCCAGAGTTAAATCACAACAGTCCTTTCTGGTGCCCAGTGTGGGTCTTGCAGGGTTCCTGATAATATTAAAAATATTTCCATCTTGGGGTTACTCTTTGCTATGAATCCTGAACTTTTCATAATTGCATTTGTTATGTTTCAGTTTCTTTTCTATGCCTATTTAGAGAAATCTGCATCTGTGTTCATCATTCTAATATCTCTTGGCACGTTCTCAGAGGAATTATTTTAATTATTCTTATTACATGGGAAATATTCACGATAAATATGATAGTTGTCAGAAGACATTTTACAGCTTCTATGAATGCAATGCTCTGGTAGAAGTCAGGAGCTGGAAAAAGTTGCCATATTTGTTTGTCCATCAGGGACTGCCATAACCTGAAATCTGTTTCCTGAATGTTTGATAAAAGGCAGGGTGCTATGCAAAATGTGATTATTGGTGCTGGGAAGGAGTAAGGTGTGTTACCATTAGATGACTCATCTCTATAGAGGTCACTTACTTCTTAGCAGTAATAGTGGCACCACCCATGGCTGCCACCAGAGGTATCAACTACTTCACTCCATCATTTTACCTGCAGTTACTGTAGTTCATGGTTAAGTAAATCAAGATTACGTTAATGTTATAAAATAAGATTCTGAAAAGATGCTTGGCTGTGCAAAACACTGTATACAATAGACAACTAAGGATATTGCATAAAAATTCTATTAACTGATTACACTGCACCTTATTACTGCTATAAAGGAAGCACTATTAAAACAGAAAGTTGTAATCCAGATCCTTTCGGTAAACTGCATAAAAGAGTTTGGCGAAAGAATCACTTGAAGAAAAGCACAAAGATCAGTGTTTATAGAGCTGTTGTACTGTCCACTCTTTTATATGGATCTGAATCATGGGTCATTTACCGCCACCACTTATGACTCTTAGAACGCTTCCATCAACACTGCCTCCGTACAATCCTAAACATCCACTGGTCAGATTACGTGACCAATACGTCTGTTCTTGAACAGGCAGGAGTTATGAGTATTGAGGCCATGTTGCTGAGAGCGCAGCTGCGTTGGGCAGGGCACGTCTCCAGGATGAAGGACTACCGCCTCCCTGAGATTGTGCTCTATGGTGAACTTGCCACTGGCTGCCGCAAGAGAGGAGCCCCGAAGAGGAGATATAAGGACTCCCTGAAACAACATCTCAGCCTTGACCATATTGATCATCATCACTGGTCTGCTTTGGCCTCCAATCGGGAGGCCTGGAGACACACTGTCCACAATGCTGCTGCTTCTTTTGAGAATACACGCAGGATCACTCTCGAGGAGAAAAGACAACGCAGAAAGAACTGTATCCTGTCGGTACCACCTGGGGAGTCATTCTGCTGTGCCTTTTGCAACCGGACGTGTCTATCTCGCATTGGCCTTTTTAGCCATCAGCGCGCTTGTAGCAAGCGTGGGTAGAGTCCTTCCCAAATCTTCGTTCGCGAAGCCTAGCCATGATGATTAAAAGAGAAAGTTGTAATCCAAATGAAATTACTAGTGACATGACCATAGAGAAGCAAGTTGGCTTCTCAAACATTTATTAATCTAAAAAGATTATTATAGTTCAGTAAAGGACATAATACGTGCATTGCAAGTATTTTGTGCCTATTTTCTCTAAAATTAGCTTGTGTTAAGAGGTATGCAGCTTTATTGTTTGACACAGAATGCATCACTATCACCTGCTTTCAATGAATTTTAGAAAGGATCAATGAACATAACTCAAATTGGAGAAAAATAGCAGTGAGTGAAGCTTAAGCATCTTATTTATCCTTGAGCATCTTAAACAAGACTGCAAGTAGTATGGTATGTCTGTGGTTCAATTTTAAGTAGAAACATTAGTCTGACTAAGGAAGCATATAGAATGCAAACTCATTCCAAGCATATTCAGAGCTATATTTATTTATATTTTAAGAAATTTATACTGTGCCTGAAGTTTAACAGATGTTAGCTCAGCTGATTCAGGATTTTGGCAGATTCCATTGTGTAAGCATTTAGCATCAATGGCTGAATTTATTATTCCATTATCATCTGTGAAGGAACAATGAACGATAGTCTCATAATTTCTGAGTTATATAGAAGTTGGCATTGAAAAATGAATTGATGAATGCTGCTTACCTCTCATAGTACAACAGATTTGTTTTCCAGATATTTCACAGTATCTGTGTTGCACCTGACAGCTTCAACGAGGAATGGATTTTTGCAGTGCTTCTGATGTTCCTGTCCAGAACAACACCTCTGATATTTTAGCGCTAAAAATTTCAAGCACTTTCCCAAAGAAAGAGTGGTTTAGATGTGGACATAAATATTTTTCCAGATTCTCTCTGGAATGTATCTTTGCAGTTCTCCATAAAGTAGCTTAGACCATGCTGTGAGTTGTAAAGTTTAGCTGAACGGTGAAGAATTTGCTTGGGAAAATTTCTATAAATGGCAAACTGACGCCTGATTACTAAGATAGAAATTATTGGTCTGATGGTGGAAGGTTGGGAGGGTGTTCTTTCAGCTCCTCAACTGCTATTTTTATGTGTAGGTCTTTGAAGGTCTCCAGTCACAATATTAAAAAAAAATTGCTTGAAAAATAGACTATGTGGACAATTTTTTAGAGATGTAAGGATTAAAAAAGGTTTGTGTTATAGTTACAAATGGAGAGAGGAACTTTAGTGATGAATATTCATACCATTGCACCATCTGAAGGGGGCCACCCCTGCCTCTGCCAGCTCAGGAACAGCAGAAAAGCCAAGGAGGGAATGAAAATTTAACATCAAAGAAAAACAGCAAACAGTTTTGTTGGTGGACTTGATTGTATTAATAATAGTTCATGGTAGAATTGGCTGTTTGTATTTTGAGTGGTAATGAGTCACTGTTATATTTTCATTACATTCTTAAAATATTAATTAGTCTAACTAGAAATTCTAATTGTTTTAGATCCCCACAAAAGGAAAGTGTATGAATCAAAGTGTATCCAACAAGACTCCTTCTCTAGAAGGGAATACAAAGTTTTAGTTTTAGCTCAAAGTACACCTAGCCCTCCTCAGTTATGACTACATTTGTGAGGAAAATTATGCAGTATGTTAACATATCCTATTGCCAGAAACAAGATAATAGGGACAGAAAATAAAAATAAGATCTGATGTCAAAAAATTGCACATTATTATACTGCAGAGCTATTTATAGCTTAACTCTTTTTACTGTCTGTTTTGTAGGGTTTTTTTAACAGTACTTAGCCATAAATGCATCATTCAGATCTTCTACCCTAATACACAAATTTATTTGTAATATTCCACTTTAGGTCTAGTTTCAGCTGACTCTCAGATATAGGTATTAATCCTAGGATAAATATTTTTCCAGTGATGAACAATGAGGTAATGTGTTTTAAATAAACAAAGAACAGGTTGAAAATTATTTATTTGCTTAACTTCCATCACTCTTCATTTTAATGACATGCAGTGAATGAGCATGCTACTCTATGAATCTGTGGATTCAAGCTAGTGCTTTCTTTCTGAAAATTTGACATACAAATTTCTCTACTGTATTTTGGCGTATGTATCAATATTCCATTGAATTTTTGTTGATGTTTCACAAGAATATAATTCTATTAAAATGCATACCATGAAAAAACTCAAAGAAAACAAACAATATCCATAAAGCTGCTAACTGAATAAGCAAGTGTTCAAGTGCTAGCCAGAGAGGTCCTTAGTCTTCTTCAGATCAGGAAATATTTCAGTGCTTCACAAGACAGTAAAGGAACTTCATGGACCAATCACATCCCAATTCTTTTCAAACAAATGAAACATGTCTTCACATAAGAACATGTAAATGTAGTATCCAATACACATATAATAGCAACAGTAATTTAAAATGACATTTACTTTCACAGCCACAAATCTTTTTCTTATAGATCAGGAATTTAGCAATAAATTGTCATTCATGGTGATGCCATCAGCTAGGTGGAATCTTATATTATTCAAAACATGCATTCTCTTTCCCCAAAGACTGCATTACTTAAAGGAAGCATTGATTTTTGCCAGGAGACATACAGAAAGACAATCAATCAATGACAGCTTTGCAAGAAAGCTACTAGTAAAACTACCCTTCGTTCTCATTGTGTATTCCTCGAGGTCATGCATTTATTTGAAATTTCTGTTTCCCTGATGATTGAGGGACAGGCACAATTAGAATAAGTCATAGTCAATTTTCACTTTTGCATAAATGAACTAAAGGAAAACTATGAATAAGAAAAATACCATTTTAAAGGAAACCTTTGCATGGACTGGGCTGCTTTCAGTTTGTCACCTTTAAATGTATTTTTCTTTTACTTCTTGTCATGGTTTAGTAATGGTACTCCCCAGTTTAGTGTTGCAACTGAAACTCTCCAGGCTATGTGTTACTTGCTCCCTCCACCTTCCCCTCTCCCACTGTGGCAGACTGGAGAGGAAAATTGGAGACAAAAAAGGTAAAGACCACAGGTTGAGATATGACAAATTTACTGGAAATTGCAATGAGATAAGAAAAGGAGCAGTGATAGAAACAATATTAATAACAAAAGTGTACAAAATAGAGAGTGATTCATGTGCAAAAAAGCTCACCACGAAGCTCAACCCAACCACAGTCACACCACCCCGACTGCTCCCTCCAATTCCAGACCAGCGTTATCCAACTCCTCCATCCACCACACTTGCTCAATCAGAAGGCAACCCTTCTCCCCACCCCCAGCAATGACAGTGAGGTGGTGTAAAATAAACTGCATGTCCTAGCCTTGGTCTCTTCAGGTTACTGCAAAAAACTAACCCTTTCCTGGCCAGAACCAGAACCTCTTTATGCACATTTATATTTCAAGCTATGCTGACTGATATGTTTCATTGAATTTTTTGAAAACCTGAATTGCTTATGCTGTTTGTCTAAAGTAAATTATATCTTTACTCTTCATGATTTTCTTTCAGGGTAAAGTTATAGAGATTTTAACTTTATATTATTATATAGAGATATTAACATTTAATGTTAAACCACAGAAGTCATGTAACAGTGAAGTAGGAAAGAACTATTAAAGTTCTGACTTTTTATCCCATGACAAAAATTAGTTCAATACCATATAGTATTTTACAATACAAATATTGGGATTTGGAAACTGAGAACTTGTAGAGACTAACAGTGCTATCCAACTGTAAATCATATTGTCTTTCAAAAATACAATGTTTTTTCTCAATGGGAAAACACAAAGCCAAACTATAAATAAGACCAAAACCATTGCTTTCTTGATTTTTAATATAACTACAAAACTTCAGCACTTTTTTAAGAAGGCAGGTTGTTGCTTCAAGAGAAGACCAACATCTTCAATTGAAAAATAAAAAAACATTCCAGTCATGGGACTTTGACTGACACTGTTAAAGTTCCAAAATATAGGTTGCTTGTAAATAAGAAAAAATTACAGCTTCAAGTCACTGAAACAGAGAAAATTATATATTTCACAGAGAATAAATGAATTAAAATAATTAAATAGCAACTAATAACTGTATAACGTTACACTTGTTATTAGTATTTACAGACAGATTGTACCATGAACTGGGAAAAAAAGGTCTATTAAAATGCACATGCTGAAAATTTATCTAGAATTCAATGAAGTGATGGTCAAATGTATGTGATTACTCAATGGCAACGCTGAAGACAGAAATTTATCCTCTACTTCTTGATATTGCCCCTTAAAATAATGTTACTTTTTTTTTTCCAGTGACAAATAGATATGATTTCACAAGTAAATGATCCTGCAAAATAAATAAATTTTAGAAAAAATTCTGAAAAGAAATTCATTATGTAGGAGTCTTTTCCTCAGAAGCCATTGCTGCATGGGACTATACGTGTTCAAAAATCTCTCATTTAAAAGACATCAACCAAATATTGTGAAAATACAGACTGCTAAGTATTGCTGAAAGTACAAGACTATAAAAGTATTCCCTCTGGGAATAATACTAAGAGGCAGAGCAATGTTTCAATTATAGTTTTATTGGACAGAAGGTTCCAGTGAAGAATGTCAAGTATGTCAGCTAAGAAAGCAGATGCCTCTGTTGTGTTATGCTGTATATGCTGCTTTCTGTATCTCATCTCATTCATACAAAATGAGTATAAAATATTAAGCTATTACAGAAGAACTAAATAGCAAAGGAGACTCCCACCATGGTTCAGTAGTCACTGTAGTAAAATTTAATTTTGAAAAGGTACTATTCAACTGCCAGTAAGAGCATTCTATAAATCAGACTTTTGGAATAATCAATGACAGAGAAGACACTATTCTCATATTCAAAAAAGAATAACTATCTAACTAGCTACCGTGGAACACATTACCCTTTTTAGATCCTTACTCTTTTTTAACATGCATTAGCTTGCTGTTCCTCACATTTTTGGTGGTTCTGGGCTAGAGGTAATGTTTTTCAGTACAGTACATCCTATGATTGATCTGATTATACAATAAATGTTTCAAGTACAAGTATTTCATGTTTCCCATTTAATTTCAAAATATATATAACAGTTATGCAAAGCAAATGCAAATTTTCTCACTAGCCTTTTGAATAAAATATACTATTACTTCACAAATGAAGAACTATAAATATAAAAAAGCATGTTCAGATAATAATTCTGAGATATTTTGCCCTACCCATAAAACCAAAATAGATGTATAATTAGAAAGGATTTACTACAATTGAATAAGTAACTTGATATTTTAACAATAAATTTATGGCAGGTACCTTATTTTTTTGTGAATTAAGGTTTACACTTAACAGTCGGTGTATTTTTCAGAATTTGTTCTAGGAAATTTTAATTTTAAACACCTCAAGAACTTGGTCTTCCAATCCTTCCCTTAGGAAACTTTTCTATAATCTTGTCAAGAGATGGTTTATGGTTATCACTACCAGGCGACAGTGCTTGCAGGTACAACATGATACTCTTACTTAAGACCTGAAACAATCTCCACAGAAACATAATTGAAGTGGAAAAAATCCTCTTAAATTTAATATTTGATGGTCAGGCAAATAACAGAACTGAGAGTGGAAAACTCAAGACATTTATTATGGCTGCCTTGCAGGCTTAAGACCAATAACAGTGCAGTCATGCCTATTCACTCCAGTTTAGACTTTCAATTTACTTGGCATCCAGCATCCAGCAAACCTGAGCTAAAGATTAAATCAATTTATATTAATTTATTGTACATTTGCCTTATTTACCTTACCTTTATGTTTAGTTTATTTATAGGCTATATGAAATGTTATATTCTTACACCATTTATGAAGTAGTTCCTTCATAGTGATGCAAAGATTTTGGACAAATCTAGATTACAGGCTATCTATATGCCAGAAATTACATGATGGATGAAGAAGGGCCTAGACAGCATTTTGTTTTCCTTTCAAATAGTGAATATGGGAAAGAAGCCTGTTTGGCTGCATGCACTTGTAAGATTATTCATAAGTCTTTGTCAGGTGAGATCCTGGGCACTAAAGGGATGAGAATGAGGCATTCTCATCTGAATAACTAGCAGTGAAGGACAATGTATTTTTTGCATCTTCATTTACATGCACTTTTAATGAATGCTGTATCAGAATAAGCACCTTTATAAGATCCGTGGGAAAATTTTGTGCTGGTTTATGACTCTTCACAAAGTAGAATAATTAGGAGTGACAGCTTTCTGGCAGTTATGTTTTTAGCTTTTTCTGTTGATAGTCAAAATAAACCTCCAGATCATTTAATCTTCAGCTTGTGATCTTTTTAAACTAAAAAACTGACAGCTGTTTTGACACCTGAGAGATCTCCATCTACCTGAGACATGCCAGGTCCTCCTTTATGATCAGTAGCATAAAAAAATGTTATATTTAGTGATGAGACACTTCTAAAAGCCATAAGAAAATTTCTCCATTTTGGTGGTGGTGACATTTAACTACTGAGGTCTGGCTGTTCCTCAGGAGGAAGTGAGGAGCAGAGGGTAGCCACGGGGCCAGCAAGGCCATGCCGTCGTTTGAGCAGAACTCTGTCCTGCAGCACTCAGCAAGCGAGCAGGACTGGGATGGGGATGATGACCAGGGTTATACCAGAGCGCTGTAATTGCCCAGTAAAGCCCTGGTGGTGGGATGGCTGAGATCTGGTCTGGCTCCAGATCAGAGACTGACACACAGGGCTGAGGGAGACTTGGAGCAGTCGTTCCTGATGACAAAGCCCTAGTAGCTTTCTTTTTTTATCACTGATGACTGATTTCTGTCCAACCTGCCCTCCAAGAGAAAATACTTTTCTGCAGGCAATCCACTTTACACAGAAAAGAAACTATTACCTATCAGTTTGAAGCAGCTGAAGTATATTAGAAGATGAGCATCCCTTCAAAATAGATAAACCCATGTATTTCACTGGGTTTTTATGGCATGGTTAATGACATTGTTATCTTTTTTTTTCTTATTCTTGTTTATGGTACCAAACACCATCCTCCACCAAAACCCATCCAGGGTTGAGAAAAGTTAAAGAATCACTCGATACATCTTGCAAGCCTGCCTTCAATTTTTACACATTAATATAGTGGTTATATTTTTTTTTGTTGTTATTTTAGGTTATAGATTTTCTTTGACGTTTCTAGATATATATTCATCTTAGCATCCATCACGCAATTAACTGCAGAATTGCTTTGTACCTGCTCCACCCCCTATCTTGCACAGCAAGAATGAAGTTATACAATCAGATTGAGTTCTGATCTGATCAAACATCTTCCCACCTCCATAAAAAGGTTGTTTTCTTTGATAGAATAAAACAAACAAAAAAAGAAATATGTCAAAGATGTAAAAATGTAAGATTGTACAAGAATAAAATGTTTAAATGTTCCATAAAAAATAAATATCAATTGTTATTAAAAAAAAAAAGATGAAAATTAGTAAAATTACAAGTGAGACTCAGAAACAAATAAAAAAAGCACTATTTTTCTTTAACTTGAACTGATGGAAAAAGAATTATCACAGTATGGAAATAAGTTCCTGCTTTTGTTTGTTTGTTTGTTTATTTATCATTTTACTTCAAGAAGTGAACCTATTTTCAAACACATTTGAACATTAACTAATGCAATTTAATAAAATTAAAATCTCACTTTCCTGATGACGAACACCTCATACTGCTTGTACAGAAGTTTTCTACTGATAATTTGCTTTGATTTTCAATTATGGCAATATACCTGAGATGAACATATTACGTTCTACGTCAGCAATATTATTTTTATTAAAATTCTAAGTGGTAGATCAATAGGAGGCTTAGTAATCCAGATTTTTCGTGTTAAAAAAGAATAAAACCTCTCATTAGCTATACTACTATTATGCAGAATAATTTTCCTACATAATGTCAGTATTTGTGTTTTGTCAAATGCATTATTTTAAGGCATAGAAAATCCTTTTACATTCTTTTGAGAATGAGATCTTGTGACTGAATCTGGTAGTCACCAAATAAGTGTTCAATAAACATGTAAGAATTGTTAACTAAACTTTTAAAAGTTCTAATTGAAGTAACTTTATTTTTGGTGATTATTTAACAAAATTACTTAATAACTAACGAATTAAATTATTTTGGAATATGTGACTTTCTTCCCTATATATTTGAGATATAACTTGAAGTTATTCATGATTCAAAGTAAAACTGTCCTATTAAAGCAGAATTTTTTCTCTTGGAAACAAATTTCAGTTTGGGTTTTCAAGGAAATGTTTACAATCTATGAATTTACATGAGAGATGTAAACATTTGATTTTGTTCTTTTTTTTAAACAAGTTTTTATGAATATTTTCTGCAATAAATGATATAATTTAATGTTTTAGAGAAGGAAGAAAAAAAGAAATGTGGGAGTACCTTCTGCTTTTAGGGGTAGGAATTTATATGCAACATTTCACAATGTTCATTATATATCATATAATTTTCTATGTGCTTTTCAATTACTGTTTGTATATGACTACTGCATATTCTCATTTAATCAGAATTTTATTTCTACTTTCATATATTACTGGTATATTTCTGCAATCTCATGATTTCAGGAAAAAAATCCACTGAATTCTCCCTTTAAGTAATCCCACAACTAGTGCACATTTGGTACTATGAGACAGCATCCTGTGCATGTATTCTCTATGGTCCAAGCAGCCTTCTCAAATTATTTTGCTTTTTGTGGATTTCACTACTTCAGATTTTTGATTTCTTGTTTTATTGGCATTAAGTTTCAAACTAGAGATCTAAATAATACTTCTTTGCTACTTTAAATTTCCAGATTGATTACATACTGAATGTTCATCCTTATTTACAGTTGAACTTCCAGAACATTGTGTAGAAAGAGAGTTGGCAAACATCTGTGTGTGGTTAGGTAGGAATGGAAAGTTGTTACTTCTGGCTAAATGAGAATGACTTTTTCACTGCAGATGTGCTCTTGCATAAAGGGCATAGTGCCCTGGTGACAGCTGGGAAAGAACAGGATCCAAAAAGTCATGATGATAGAGCTCAAATAACTGAAGTGCTGCCATGGATGGATACAGGTGGCAAAAAAACTGGGAAATGGAGGTTATTTCTTACACAGGAAAGCAATGAATGCATGGATCTTTGTTCTAGGAAAGGTTGTGAACTGATCAAAGGTTTATGGCTTGAAAACTAGAGGACATACTACTATCAATGAAATTGGCAAGTCCCTCCAAAAAGAGGAGGAAGTTGTTTTTCAACAACCAGTGTAAGTCTCATGATTACAGTCTCTGCCCCTCGCAACACCATTATTATATTTACTGGGTAGGCAAAATGGTTGGGTACAAGCAAAGTGTTAAATATCTGGGTTGTGCTAACTACAGTTTCTTGACACAGGAACTCAGTGAGATGGCTAAGAAAATACTTCTGTTGATTAGGAATAATCACTAGCAGCCTCAGCTTCATCAGCGTCTGCTACTGGAAGGTGGATGAATTTAAGATCATAAGATAAATGAAATGGGCAAGTAGAATTACAACTCCCAATTTCAGAAGAGCTGAAGGTTTTCCAGGAAACCAGTTGTTGAAATTCCGTGCGAGGCTGCCTGCAGGGTGAAAGGACACAGGAAACCTGCCCGATCTTACTGGGTAGTCTCATCAGAACATAGGAAGGGACCATTCTGCTATGTAGAAGTTGAGTGGGAGTAGCAGATGGGTAGGTTGTACAGGCAAATCCTGATTGGGTTGAGATGTAAAAAAGAAATGCATAGAAGGTGAATTCTTGGATTTGTCACATAAGAGGAACACAGACTTTACTCAGGTGTGAAGGGATGGAGTTAGATTTGGTATGGAGCGAGAGAGACACCGCAAGAAAAGCATCTGTAAATACAGAAAAGGAAAACTAAAGAAACTAGGCTAAAGCTCAAGAGGATGCAGAATGCAATGATAAAAGGTACAGGAAATTACTCTTTTCACAGAACCAGAGGAAAGTTCATGGAAGTCCTAGTCTAGAAGGATCTATGGAAATCTTGCAATATAAGTCTTGAATAGACAAGGCCTTGAGTACCCTGTTCTAACACTGAATTTAAATGTATGTTGAACAAGGTTGGATAGATGGCCTGCAGAGGTTCTTTCCAGTCTATATCTCCATTCTACTTTTACTCCCGAAATTATGTTTTGGGTTTTTTTCCAGTAAAAGAGATTTTTGTTAAATAAACAAAGTTTCTGAGGGTGCTGCATCTGTAGCTGGCCACCTTCTTGATGTCTTTTCCAAACTTTTCCTTGTTAGAATCAGTGCTTTTCCACGTTTGCTTTCTTTTTTTTTCTGGCTGTAATAGGTAAGTAGCAGCAAGGTACCTTTTAACATTCCAGTAAGAAATTGTTTTCTTTTTGCACAGTCTAAAAGAGTTGAATGAAAAGCTTGCTAGAGCCTAATAGACATTTATTTTCTGAGAAAATAAATTAGCAAATATGTTGTCTCACAATTATATAAGAGGTTTTATCCTTGTTGTCCTTTCTCAGATAGATTTTTACTAACCTTAATGGCAGGTTCTCATCACAGCAAGGTCAGATCTTTTTAAATAAAGAGTGGAGGTGAAGGCAGCTGTATTCCCTAAGCTACTTGAATAGTCTCTCTTCTGTGCATTGTATTTTGAAAGCAAAAGCAATTTATAAATTAATGCCAGGGTTACTGAACTATTCAATGATCTAAGAGTCCCTGTGAATTCCAATTACTTCTCTTTCACAAACTTATTCCATAGTTGTTAGTGTGAGGTCAGTACAGTGAAGTTGACTGCAATCAAGGTAGGATAAGGTTTACCTTTGTTTATCTTCATTATTCATAGGTTGTGTAGATTCATTTGACTGTAATCCATTATGTTTGTGGCAAGGGAGTGCTGTTACATTACTTGAAATATGTGCCAACTCTGAGGCTAAGACAGATATATCTCAATGAATGGAAGCAGAACCCTTACTTATACACCAAAGCCTACTGAGGCAAATGGATTTAGCAATGTTTTATTTGATAATAATTTTGGCAAATATTTTACTGTAAATGACCCCAACCTCAGCAACATGACCTCAGTTGTCAGGAGAAAGCATTCTGTTCTTTTTGTCTATACTCTTTTCATTTCTAAGATCTCAGAAGCTAGAGAAAAAAAAATAATTTAAAAAACCCCACCAAACCAAACCAACTAACCAAACAACTCACCCACATTAAGATGTTGATTTTGGCTAAGGAGTCCTTTTTGGTATAATTTCTCAGTGTAGATCCTCACATGAAACACTAGATGCATGACATAAGGGGTAGGTACATTGAGCTGAATCTGTTCTGACTGTGCTTGATCAGACTTCTGAGAGGAGGTTTTTGAGAGATGAATTAGATCCTCTCTGGAAAAGCATAGAACTGTGAGGTAAAGAAGACACCATTTTTTACTTAAAGACTGGAATAGTTCCTGAGTTGTCTGTTCTACAAGACATGAGAATACGTTTTGCCCTGAGCTATCCATATCTTTTGTTCATTTTTTTTCATATACTAATAAGCATAATGAGAAGAGCAGGTCATTAAATTTAATATTAACTTATTGCGCACTTCAAAATAAAACAGTGCTGTGCTGCTGAGAACAATATAACATGCCATTCACAATGCACAAGTCCCACAATTAAAATGCTAATTAACACTTTTATTTATAAGGAACAAGGTTATTTGATTATAATCCCATTTCCCTGCTCTCTTCAGCAATATGGATTGATCAGTCAATGCAACAACAAACCATCCCACTTGCCTGAGGAATGATTTTATTTTGCTCTCTCCATACAGATTTGATATACACCATGAGGAAGACATTATGCAGATTAGGCAGAAACAACTTAGAAGAAGTTTCTTTCTTTTTATCTTTTTTTTTATCTCTATAGAGAAACTGCAGTTGAATTTGGCTTTTGCTCATTGTAGCCTTTGGAGAGCTTAGCTGAAGTCAGATCCCTTGGTTAGTTACTGAAATCAGAGTTTATCTTTCCAGACTAAGAGTAAGTAAATAGTAATTCAGAATGTTCACTCATACAGAAATTAAACAGAACATGTATGTTTCTTTATCTGCCTAGAGGTTTAAAAAAGAAGAAAGTGGAAGAGTGAAAATGCATATGTATGTGCATGCATATAGAAATATATACATTATAAATATCCATTATATACACACATATGTATGTATGGTTGTATGAAGGCTAGACTGTAATGTATTCTAATATTTGTGTCTCAGGTTCTTATAAGATGTGGAATTACTTCTAGATCTATTTATACCTGAAGTTAGCAACTTATGGGATGGGATTCCTCACAGAGTTTTCTTGTTTTTGTTTCAAAACATAGTAAGAGAAAAAAACCCATATATATGCATCTGCATGATAACCATATCAGAGTATATATCTTTCATCCAGAAACTCGATAAGACGTCATAGCATTGGTCTTCCAGAGTTTCCAACAATCAGGGACTTATTCTAACCATTAGAATACATGACATGTTTATTCAGAGAAAAAAAGAAGCATCACAGATAGAAAAGACATGAGCGGTCCTCACAGCTAAGCTTCGGAGCATTTGGAATAGTTGTGTTTGTAAACCACTGAACCTGAAAACACAGAAAAGACAGCTCTATTTTTTTTTCTAATCCAGGATGGCTTATGCACCAGCAGCTCTTTTGTCATTATAGCATTTGATATTTAATGTAAATGGATCCAACACCTGTGTGCCTGCACCAAGTATTTGATACACATTTATACAAAACTCTTTATACTGAGCCCCTGAGAACAAGGAAAGTATGATTTTCTCTACATTCTTATCTTTCATCATAGATCCTTATAATATCTAGTATGATTTCATGATCTCTATATGCTATTTATATAATGGTATATTTTATACTCTTTCATACTCTTTATGTCTTGCAGAGATACCTTGTAAAAATACAGGTTTTCCCTCTTGAGGACTGCTGCTGCATTTTAAAATATGTGGGAAAACAGAATCTTTGCTTGATCATTAATCCAATGAATACAACAATAATGAAATAATCAACATTTACCATAATTTTCTTTCTATATGACTGCTTTACTTAACTTGATTATGGAGAAATAGGTGTCCATGGATCTTCAGACTGGGCTTTCCTTCTTTATTTAGTTCCATCAAAGAAGATGACAAATTCCCCAATGAAAAAACAGAAATGACAGAAATTGCGATCAAGCAGCTGAATGAACTTCCTTCAGAATAGTATACGCATATGTGTATACTCAAAAGGATGAACCTGAAGTTGCAGAGTGAGTTGGCTGCTTTCATTGAAAGGTTGGATTTTTTAATGTCTTTGAAAGGCCACAGTTTTCAGGCTGTATTCCTGGTGACGACAGGTAGAAAAATGTTCTACTCATCTTCAGAAAAGGGCAAGAAGGTCAGGCTGAGGAAATAGGAAATACAGGCTGGGCATTCTCACTTCAATCCATTAGAAAATTGTTGAGAAAATATTCCTGGAGCACATCAGGGAGCAGGTGACTGGAAGAGTTAGTGTGGAGGTACCAACCTAAATCACACCTAATCAATCTGACTGCCTTCCATGATGAAATGACTGTATCTGGAGATAAAGAGAGAGCCATGGATGTCATTTACTTCTACCCTATCAACATTTGAAAGTCTCTATTTACAAGTGGAGTTCCTCAGAAGTCTATTCTGTGGTTTCTGTTGTCTTTACAAAATATCTGGAGGAAGAATTGGGGAGGGATTAATTAATTCCTTGTAGTGAAACTGAGGAGTGACTGACTGGGAAGGAGCTCTGCTGAAAAGGGCCTTGGGATTGAGGTGGCAGTATCATGGCCTGGCAGTAAAGGAAGACAACAGCACCTTAGGTGTTATCAGTAAGAAGACAGTACAACTCCCCTTTCCATTATTACTCCCCTTTACATATCACATGTTAGACTGCATTGGAAATGCAGTATCCAGTTCAGAGCCCACCAGTGCAAGATGGATGCTGATAAATTTTAATTAGCTCAGCTGGAAACCATCAAGCAGCTCCAGCACATGACTCATGAAGAGAGGCTGAAAGAACTGGGCTGCTTCCCCTGGAAAAAAGATGGCCTTGGGAGCACCAAAGAGCAGCTCCTCATCATCTATAAAGTTATAAGTAAGATGGATTTGTCTTTTTACTGAGGCTCATAGTGAAAGAATGAGAGACAAGTCATGCATTAAAGAGATTATTTGCCTAGATATAAGGCTGAAAAACCACCACCATAAATGTAATGGAACACTGGAACATCCCTGACGCAGCCCACGGGAGAGGAAGGCAGGTCCACTCTGGGTAGAGCAGACTGGAGTGCCACGGCTAGCTGGCAGGTTGCGGCACTACCAGGCCCAGAGCACTGTGACGCAGGGTGAGAGAGATCACACAAGCACACAGCACTGAGGGTCAAGGAGGAGTGAACTTTATTAACATGGCGACAGGCCCTTTTATAGGGCCTGTCTTAGAACAGTCTGGAAGGAAGGAGGGGTTTATCCAAAGAAGGTAACAGGAGGTGGAACTTCAGGAATATAAGGTAATTGTGAGAGGAAACAGGGGACGGGTTTTTGTGAACAGGGGCAGAGTTAACACCAAATATAAGAAAGAGGAGGGATCTCATCCTTATAAGGGAAAACAATCATTAGGGGTACTAACTTGGTATGNTATAAGGGAAAACAATCATTAGGGGTACTAACTTGGTATGTATACAACATTAATTAACATTTAATTGCTGTTAAGGATTTTCCAGGTTATTTTTGAACTTATCATATTGTTGCAACCTGCGGGAAGTGGAGGGTAGGTCCGCTCCGGGTAGAGCAGCGAGGGATTGCCGGCTAGCTAGCAGGTTGTGGCATTTCGCTGAGCTTCGGACGCTGTGATGTAGCACCGGAGATTGTGTGAACTTTATTAACATGGTGGCGGCCACTTTTATAAGGTTTGCCGTGGAAGGGTCTGGAAGAAAAGCGGAGCTTACCGAACAAGGTAAGACTGGGAGGTGCAGGTTTACAAACTTCGGAAGGATAGGTGGAGAAAAGGGAGGCTTTTTCCAAATTTGAAACGGGGATGGTAACACAGACATATATGGTAACTGAGATTGTGACCATATAAGGAATAACAATATTAAAAGAGCTTAAACCGATTATATACGAACGAATAACAAAATATTTAACAATTATAATTACATAACTTCTGTCCTAAACTTGTTGTAGAGATCTTCTGTAAAATGAGTCCCCACATCATATAACTCTCTTTCCCTGTCTTCGCAACGGGCCGCCACACATCCCAGCCTTCCAAATGTTGTGCATTCTCCATCTTCTCCATCTATCATCATTCTCCGTCTCCTCTCCCTGAAATCCTCCAACCTTGGAGGTTTTTAAGTCTCAGATAGACAAAGCCCTGAGCAATTTGATCTGCCCCTACAGCTGGTCCTGCTTTAGGTGAACAATGTTTTCCTGAGGTCCCTTCCAAATTGAATTATCCTATGCTACTACATAAGAGAGGAAATGTAGCGTGTTGTGAGAATTTTTCTCAGCACTTATGTTACAATAGATTGTCTAGGAAAAAATGAAGTTTTCTATTAAACAACATAAGCGACATGTTCATTATAAATAAAAAGTCCATTATGACTTCCTTTGCAGTATTTAATCAATTTGACCTTTGAGTACTCACGCTGGCATCATAGTATAGACATAGTATACACTACCAAGAAGACATACTAACAAAAAATATGAGAGACTGCCTTTACTGTCTTAGACAAGTTTTCAGAATTTTTAGTCCTAACTACTTACAGGATTTGTAATCCTTCTTAGTTCTGGATTAATAGCCTACAGCTATGTGAAGTGAATGTTGAAAGACAATTCATCATCTTGACACCTGGATGCAAAAACAAAGGGATTTCTCTTGGCTGTAAAAGATGCAGATGGACAGTAAATGTAACAGCTACAAAGTATGTGCAGAGATGAAAAAAAGATTGCTGCTCCTTACTGGAGAAGCACTCCTCATCTGAGAATCAGAACCTGGGGTCAGAAGCCCAGTTAGTCCCCTGGAAGAATCTGCAGAACATCTCTTCACCTTGCACTCAAATAGACCTTTTTTCCCTATTCTTATAAGTATTCTTCCCCTTATCAGTCCCACAGGCTATCTGAAAAATACTGGGAAGAAGAATCAACAGGATACTTGGTAGCATACTTGAAATCTAGGAAAATTCTGTCTTATGGTGTCTGAAGGCTTCATGTGCTTTTTGCGAAGGGAAGTGGTAATTTATTAAGAGGTTAATTCATGGGTTTTTTTGTCTTATGTACAATATATGTGCAAAAGAGATGGATTTGAGTGTGATTTGTACCTTATTATTATCCTAGGTGTGTAGTTTCAACACACAGAAAAAAGGAAATATCTTTCCTTTCACATTCTTTTCAGTATAAAATGAACTCCAGCATATTCTTTACTATTAAATCTAAATATCTATGCTTTTAAAAGTCTTTAATGACTATAAACTGATGTTAAATTGCCTGTACTACATGCAACTATAGCATTGCTAATATACTAATGTCTCCTGTGCATTGCTGGATTTATTTGCTTTCCTTGAAGATATGAATCACAAGAGTCGAGTCTTCCTGCCAGAAGTTTTCCTGCAAGTAGCTTTCCTCTTTTTGCAATTTTTTATCATTGTCATCTAGCATGGCTGAGGAATTTTTTCTACTGGGGAGAAAGACAGTTCATCTTTGTAGCTTCCCTCTGTAAAAACACATTTAAAATCACTTTGAAAGCACACAGTTCCTTGCTTCAGGTTTAACGTCTCTGCCCCTACAGAAGATGCCATAAATCTAATGAGACACAAGTAGAGGTGGAAAACAACGAGGAAGAGTGAGATAACAAAAAAGAGGGGGGAAAGAGGGAAGGAAAAAAAGAAAACTTTATCTCCATGAAAAGTAAGTAAATTGCCAACTGCTGACAATACCCTAAAATATTGAGTAAAGATGATCAGATAAGATGAAAAGCTAAGGTGAATGATTTAAATCTCACAGGCTTTGGATTGATAGTAATTAGATTATGTTACCTCAAGCAGCAAGAGCAAGATATCTGAATATATATATGAATTGCACCCAAATTAGGTGTGATGAGTGATTTAAAACTTTGGCTGCAATTAAATATTTTTTAGTAGAAAATTTAGAATAGAGACTGACTATCAAAAGGAGGTTTAAGAGACTGTTCACTGGTTTTATAGGAAAAGTGTGTGTGTTGACAGATAACATTGATTTTTTTCAGTATGAATTGATTACAAAACTGTGAGATACGGGTAACAACATCAATAATAACATAACTGAACTTACAATCTGAGCTTAGCTGAACATCTGTACCACTGCTAGAATTGTGGTGCAGAATTATTATCCCTCCACTTTCAAACATGTGGCAGATTGGGAATGCTTTCTTGAACAAATTTGCTAATGATTCTCCCTGAATCCTTCATTTGTTAGTTGCTTTACAATTATATCCTTGAAAATGTGTTAGGACACAACTTTGTAAATAGTAGCTCATTTACTGAATATATTCAAGCTTATATCAACCGGATTTCATATTTACTACTTTTCTTCACAAAATTTTTGGTATCTATTTTTAGAAATAAACCTCACTCTATTCCCTTAACCTTCCTCTGCAAAGTATTGTATATTCTTAGAGAATTCTGATTAAAAAAAAAAAAGGACAAGACTTTTCACTGCTATGAATTACCGTACAACTCTTTAGTCAGTGGACCTCTGCTATGTTTTGTAAAGTTTTCTCCACAATTACAAGAATCTTTTAAAAGAAATAATTTTCTTTTAAACAGATCACCTGCTTGTGACCAGCACCATAACAAAAATAAAAAGTTCATGAATAGGTAAATACTAAGTTGCTGACCAAGAGAACATGATAATAACTGACATATGAATTTAAATAATTGTTTAAGGATGACTTCATTACCAGAATTTTGTTTTCTTTCCTTTTTTTTTTTTTTTTTTTAAAGNTTTTTTTTTCTTTTTTTTTTTTTTTTTTTTAAAGTCAGAACTGATTTTGCAATGTATGATTCAGCATCTTTAATGTGCTTATTCTACTGTAGGCTACAAGTAATGTAATTGGAGCCTTTTTTGGTATGTTAAGTAATGGAAGTCCAAGCCTTGCTCTGCCGTAATGTGTGTTGGATAGCTACATCATGTGCATAACGAATCATAATTTTGCTCTAGCAAACTAAACCAGTGTGCCATTTAGGCCAGAAAACTCAGTCTCCTGGTGGGGGTTAAATCCTCTGCTCCTTCTTCAAAGATAAAAAAGGTTTTTTGAACAAGTATTGTAGCTTATTACAGGAAATATCATAAAGCAACACTAAAGTAATAAAAACAATGTGCACATTCAGCATTTGTTGACATAAGAATTAGTATTTTTACAGTGCTTTGAAAATTAGAGCATTTTATGAAGATTAGCAAATTACTTTGCTACCTTATTTTTTTGCTTTTTTTCCTGGCCTTGAGGTAATAATTATATTCTGGTTTGTTGTTTCAATTTACTTCTGTACAATATATTAAAGTATTCCCCATTATTTTTTTCAGTTTTTCCAAACTGATCCATGTGTAAAGTTCAAGAACAAACCGTATTCCTCACAGTTTTCCACAAATAATGACCTCTGTCGTTTAGCTGGACTTTCAGACTCAACTAGATTTGACTTCCAGATCTTCCTAGATTTGACTAATCTGCACGGATTTTACAGATTCTATATTTCATATGATTTGGATGCTAAATTGAGCCTGCATTCCTTAACCATACAGTGTAACCAGACATGCCTTTTTTGGTGATAAATGGAGAGTGCTTACTGAAATTTGATGATGCATTGTAGAAGTCAGACAGCCTGGTATTTCTTGGTGGCAATTATGTATGAGAACCTTCTTTGGTCTTTAGGACTCTTTTCAGAATTGACACAGTGAGAAAAGTGAAGTTTGGTGACCCTCTAAGAGCTATTAACAATGAAACACAAATTGGTCTGCATTAAAACAAAGCAAATGCACAAAATTATTTATTCACTGCTGCTAAACCCAGAATTAAGCTTTTATATAACTAGGAAATGTGTTTTCTAAGTGTTTCTCTATATAGTTGGAAGCAGCAAAAGCAATATAAAAGAGTTACTTTTATATTATTCTTGTTCTACTGTGAGACTTCATGGAAGAACAATTACTCAGAAGCAGTGCTGAGACATGTAAGACCTTGGCTACATCTGCCCAGGTCTAACCTACAAGGTGATTCTGATACGTGTTGGAAAAAGAAACAAACCACAGATAATGATTATAGGTGAGGTGTGGTTTACCCAAAAGCATTAGAATAATTTTCTAGGGATGCACAGGAAAGAAACAAAGAAACACAAATGAACTCCTAACAACTTTAATCCATATAGCTTCTTGGGCATAGGAGACAACAAGCTGATAATAACCAATGCAATAACCGCTAATACAAATTAAATAATAAAAGAAATTATAGTTTAGAGTGACATGAAAAATAAAACAACAATAAAACCCTTAATGGCTTATACCAATGATTTAATTTAGCAATATATAGTTAATATGGCAACTTATAATAAGTTGTAAGTCCACATGGACTGAAACACCAATGTGGTGTATAACAGAAAGTCCCAGACATCAGCATGGTGTGTAACAGAACCTCTTTATTGAGAGAAAACAAAGGCTTAAGTAGCCAGTTCAAATGGTCACATGTCACAGCAGGTGACCCTCTTCACCAATCGCAGTGGGGCTCTTCACTGCTCATGAGTAACAGAGTCCCCAGGACTCCATATCCCAAAATGCCTTTTTGGCATCCTTCTGCGATATGAACACCACAAGTTAAAGCAACAGTCCCCTGGGGAAACAAATCTGCAAAAGTCTGCCACTGCTCTATGTAAAGGTCAGGTGGGCACACAGGACAGACACTTGGCCATGCTGGAATCCTCTCTCCAAACAGAGTTCCTGCACGTGGTCATAACTCACCTGGATGCTGTGATCAATGCCAACATGTTTTCTACAGGACACGTGTATGCATGTTTGTGTGTGTGTTTATGGAAGAACAGAAATCACTATCTACCTACTATGCTCATCCTACTTAGCAAGTGAATGTGAGATTTTATGTTATTGATTGGCATGTTTCTGTCCTTGTGGCTACCTCACTTCTACATTCCTCTGTGACAGATGTTGAAAGAAATTGGCCTTTTATTTCAGTTTTTTTGTGTGAGTTGATTCTAGTGACTGAATTCCGCGGCACCAGAATCTGCATCAATTCTTATTTATAGAAAGTTTATGTGCCCATTCAATTCTGCACTCTCACTCAATGTCTCACATATATGCAAATCCACATACAATTAGTGAAGTTATGATCTATTATATTCACCCTACTTAATACACCATATCTATGGATAAATCAGTGTAAAAATATATCTAGTGTTAATCTAGTCAGACTGTTAACTTTGTTAACTTACATTTAGCTTTGAGAGCAATACTTGTGAGAGCAAAAATCCCTTGGGAAAACATATCCACAAATGTCTGCCAGTGTTCTGTGTAAAGGCCAGATCGGAAGACAAGATATAGACGTTTGGACCTGTCGGAGTCCTCTGCCTATACAGAGTTCTTGCAGCTGATCACACCAGCCTGGAACCTGGTCAGCTGAATAGACATCCTGTGTTTAAATAAAGCTTTTTATTTAAATTAAAAGGGGGAAAATATTGTAATGAAGTTAGAAATTATATCTATTTTTTAGATAGTTTGTTATAAACATACAAGGTTATTACTCTGATTATATATATCAGATCTGGTCATTCTTTCATTAAAGAAAAAATAGAAATACAGTTTATCATGAATTTATGTTGGCAGTCATCTCATCTTTTAACTTACTTTATGAACTTTGATTTTTGAATCAGTGAACACCTGTCAGAACCCAGCACAGCAGCATTCTTGTTTTGTTTTTCTTTGAAAGAAGGAAACGTGTAAAATGCAGCAATAGATTTAGGCCCTAACTATTTTCATACTGATTCCAGTCCTCATCTTTTAGGTGTCTGTCCTATGTACACTCCTGAACTTCCAACACAGGGCTTCAATACACCAGGTCTACTACACTTCCAACACAGGTCTAATACACCACGGTCAAAGTACCAGCTGAACCTATAAGCTGGACAGCAGAAAATACCCTGGTGGCTCTCAGGGAGGCACATTATATCTCTGGAGCATTATTACTGACAAGGAATGCCTCCTAACTGTTCAGGGTGTACTATATGATGTTAGCTTGCTTCCTGCTTGCCTCTACGCAGTGTTTAAACCACTCTTTTAAAAACATGAGTATTCAATATAACTTTTTTTCTCTTCCCAGATCTGGGGAGGTCATAAAGTAGAATTTCATTTCAAGACACCTTGCTTTTGCTCAGATACCAAATTCTTGGTTCACAACCTTTACTGGTTTGTGAACTCGCAGTATAAATTATGCATGCACAATTATATATTAGTTATAAATATAAACTCCCTTATAAATACTTATAAATATAAACTCCCTGTTCTTAATCACCTTTTGTAAACACCTTAGAAATATTGTGTGGATACCTAGATGTCGCTAAACCCCTGGAAGACAGAAACTGTAAGTATGCTATCATCTCTTGTGAAACAAGGTACCCTCAGCTCTTCTTCTAAAGCGGTATGTAGCTAGAAAATCTTAGGTTCTGAAGAAAAAAATTCAAGTGTGAATGTGACACTTCACCTCACACTCACCTATGAGAAAAAAAAGGATTTTCATTAATATTTTAATTTTTGGATGATTTCTCTACAGAAAATATCCTTTAATACAATATAATCTGAATTACAAAATATCAAAATACAAAACTATCTTAGGACAAGAAGCAACTGAAATTAAGATTCCTTTAACCCCTAGTTGGTGCTCCCACCATTTACTACAGAGAACTGCTTGCTGTTTTATGACTTGGTATAAAATAAAATAACCCCATTAGGAAGCCGTGAATGTTTCTTTTGATGTTTTTGGAAGGTCAGAGTGTTTTGCACACATAGAAATGTCCCAGCTACATTTCTTTTTGGGCATGTTGTCCTAACCTTGCTCTTAAAATTTGCATACTGAGGGATAGCTTGTGCCTATAAAGAGGTTTAGGAGAGTTTGACTCTGCAGATATGTGATACAGAGTTGCAAAATGGACTTAATGTATCTGGCGTGAGACCTCTTGAAGGTTAACATACCATTCGTTTCAGATCGCATGTTAGTTTACACCTTAGGATGACTCTACCTTCCATTCTTTCTCCCCCAAGTGGATGTTATTCACTTGGGATGAGAGGTGTGCATGCAATTGTCTCCACCCAGACACAAAAACTGAGCTGAGATCTAAATAAACAGGGTACAGTATTAAATAAATGTAGCAGTACTCATAGCTGCCATTGGCTTTGTCAGAAATTGATCTGCTAGTTTGGCTGGAATCACTTTGATCAACTTAATCAAGGAAGATAAGCTGAATGATTCTGGCAAACACTGTAGGAACAAAGTACTTGTTAGCACTCAGATGCTTCTTATAAACTTTTGTTTGAAACTAAGGAGGTTTTTATGTGGCATCTAAGGAAGGTTTTTGAGGCTTATGGTTCTAAAGATAGCAATTCTTTCTCTAGGTCCCACTTTTTCTGAATATGCCTTTTAACTAATGGATGCAGCTGTCTTTTTCTTCCTGTTGAGTAGTATTTTTTGTTTAATATATTTTGGGGTTTTTTAACATTGATAATAATGAGAACATTTTCTTTACATTTAAAATAGTTATTGCTGATTTATGAAAAATACTAAGTTGCCCTACAACCATGTAGCTTGCTTTTTGACAGCAGTATATCTTGTATTCCCTAACATCTCTCCCTTCGTTCTCTCTGAGACAACTTCAACTCCCCTTTCACTAGGATACATCCTTCGGATGAGACTGAATTAGATTATTAGCTGATCATTATTCATGTGCTTCTATTTCTCAGACTAGAAAGGAAATGGTATTATGTTGATTCAGTGAAGACATGTATTTATCACTCATTGAGGATAATGCTTTGGGGTTCTCTAATGAGAAGCCATATCTAACTGTTTTTTTGGTGTTTTTTGAGGAGTTGGTTTTTTTTTTTAATTTTGTTGTTTTGGGGGGTTTTTGGTGGTTTGGTGGTTTTTTTGGGGGGGGTTGTTTTGTTTGGTTGGATTTTTTTCTTTCTTGTCTTGCTTTCTGAAATAGGCACTGTTATCAGCAAAAAAAATTGTTCTAGAAATGTATGAGAAAAAAGTCAAAATTTTGCCAGAAATTTCACATTTCTTATCGGAAAGAATAATTTCCCAGTGTTACTCATACATAAATAGCAATATAGTAGATGAAACATCTAGGACATACTGTGAATTTAGGTGCTGAAATCTACTGTTTTGAAGAAAAATCTGCCAGAAATATCCTGATAGTGAATTTTTAGTAACCTAATGCCTTACGTACACAGTGAAATTTTATTGAAGTTTTCTGAAACACATACATCTACGGTCTTTTTAAATCCACTGAGGATTAAAACTTGAGTAGCCAGCCAGCACAAATGTCAGCAACGTTGCAGATATAAGCAAGGAAAGAAGAAAAGTTGTCTTGCTTCTCCATTCCTGTAGCTTTCAATTGCTTTAAACTGTGGATTTCAAATGAACAGGGCACGAATATAGGGCAGGTTTTTCATTGCCACTTCCAAGTCTACAACAAATTATGATGTGTTGCCTACAGGGTACTCTTTTTTTATTCACAAATGCATTAAAAATCGGTTGCTGTCTGTATGACCTGTGAATAAATGATGTTTCTTAAAGAAGATTCACCACAGGTTCTGACATCATTATTTTCTCTGATAAAATACAGGCAGATCAGAGTGTTGCAGCCAGTCCATTCACCTCAAAAGCTGCTTTGTATGTTTTTTGGTTTGAGAATGATCTGTTGGTTCAATTAGGAGTTCATTATAACCCCTATACACTGTGACAAAATCTGCAATTTGATGAGCTAGTCAGAACAGAACAGAAGCCACAGAGACTTCTATAATTTTCAGAACACTCCGGAAGACAGTGGGAAAATGTATCAGAAAATTTTATTATCTCTCCTCATCTGCTGGAAAAAGCAGTTACTGTATGGTTATAAAAACAACCTACAGAGTTTCCATGTACTTACTGAAGTAGAGTTCATCTGGTTTTTTTAGATGTAACAAATGTAGTACAGAACTTGTGTAGGTACTTCCAGACAGAGATCGTGACGTAATCTTACCTAACTTTAAAAGTCTATAGCTGATTTCTACATCTTAGTTCATCACCGCTTTACAGTCAGTGAAGAAATAAGCACCTCTGTGGAATCTCATAAAGCAGATACCCAAAATATTTCACGAGTCATGCCCTGAAATGCCCCTTTTCTCTCCATTTCCTCTAATGAAATACTGAGCTAACTTTCTCGGAGGTAAGTGTGGACTAACTATAGAATTCTGGGCGTAATTCTTTCATCAAAGTATAAGAATCTAAGGCCATTTTTGTAAAATTAATTTAATCTGCATTGCCTCCATCTGACCTCAAACGGTAGCTCCTGCCCTGAGGTGTCTGTATTTTGGATGGGCAGATATAACACAGAGCCCAGGAGAAACCAATTTTACTGTTGAGGAACTAGAAGCTAGGCAGACCCTACAGTGCCTAAAATGTCAAGGGAAGCAAAAGTTTAAGCAAGGGTATTACCCCAATGAAATTAGGTGAGATAAATCCCTACAAGTTCTATTTAAGGGAGAAGGTTTTCATGAGGTTGGAATTGTTGGAGAAGCACAGCAATTCCTTATTCCTAGAAGACACGTAATAAAAATACTTTGTCAGGGTTTATCCTCTTACTGTGGAACAAGGTGAGATATTTCATAAGAGATTTATGGTCTTCTTTCTAATGAGTCCTTTTAGGGTTATAAGAAACCTATAAGTACACTTACGTAAGAAACATGATTCTCTGCTGCTATTTCATTCTCTGCCACCACCTTTAGTCAGTTCCCAGCTATGGTGAATGCAGCAAGCAAACAGATAAGAGAGATTTTGAGACAAACAGATATTTTTAACAGCTGTTTTTACCATTTTTGCTTTTCTGACTTTTGAAGGGAGAAATATTTATTAGTGTCTTGTATTTGTTCCTTTGTTTATGTGAAATATGCACAGGTGGTTGTTTTAGGGGACTTCCTTATTTTTTTTTAATTTCCATTTCTTGATTTTCCTCCTTGTCTGTTGTTTTTATTTGTTAGTCTTCTCTTTATTTTTGAGTGGTGAAATTCCTATTTGGCAGGTTTTTAGTGAGTTTGTATAATACGACCTAATACAACATTTTTTTTTTTTTGGTTTGGTTTGGTTTTCCAGTGGCTTGACACTTTTTTCCATGTAGCAATTTGTGTGGCATTTATTCTTGACTTTTTTGTTCTTCCAGATTGTTATTTAAGCAAGGGCTGAGGGAGTTCAGTCGCAGGGTTGATATTTCTTCTTTTTTTTAATATCCCACCTCCACCCTCCTTCCCCTGTTCGTGGGGTTGGTTTGCTTATTTACTTACCTACTTGTTTCTTTCCTTTTTTTTTTTTTTCTCCAAATCATGATTTCTGTTTGCAGTTGCCACCGGAAGCTCCTTAGGGTCTCTGCAACCCACATTTTTTTGTCAGTGCTTCCCTCCTAGGAGAATGACCCCTGACTGAAAAGGGTGGGTACCCGCACACTGTAGCTGACTTTCACACAGAGCATATCAGGTTCCTGCCCATCTCTAGGGGTGACAGATGTTTCACTGGTATGCAAGAGTGCATGTAACACAAGGTTTGGCAGCTGGCGGTGACTGTGAAGGGGCCCAGAAACTCCCTTCCAGGCAACTGAGGTCCTTGGAACATAAAAGGCCTTGACTCACACTGTGCTTGAGAGACAGGTGATGTCACACAGGTCAGGGTGACAGAAGGTGTGGTCTAGGTCAGGCAGTGAGTTCTCATGAGAAGGAGGTGTAGGTGACCTTGTGACAGTGGGTGCAAATAAGGCTGAGGTGCTTGTTGCCTTCTTTGCCTCAGCCTTTAATAAAAAGGTTTTCCAGGTGTTTGTGCCGAAAGATAGGGTTCAAGAAGGAGAAGAACTTTCCAATGGTGGTAGATCAGTTAATCTTGAGCATCCTTGATCCTTACAAGTCCACAGAACCGAATGGGATACCTCTTGTTCAAAAGGATAAACTCTTCTCAGTCAAACTAAGGTCCTCTAAAGTGATTAGAAATGAAGAACTGGCCCTGCAAGGAAAGGCTGGGGAAGAGGTGGTTTGGGTAGGGGACCTAACAATCATCACCCACTGATTTCAAGAGCAGAAGGTTGGACATTGTTTTCTACTTAAATGTTTTAGATGTAGTGTCACTTAATGGGCATTTAGCTTTCTAATTAATACCTTGTGTCATATATTTCAATCTGCAGCGTACATGAAATTGTAAAGTATTTATTGTGGAGTACCTGAAAATTGCATATTATATCTTCAAACTTATTTCTAGACCTTGCTAATTTGGATGTTCTCTGGGACTGGCAGGATCACATCAGTACAAAGGGGAACAAAGCTGATATGGTCTAAGATTTCTTTTACACATTCTTGTGAAAGCTGAATGAAAGGAACTGAAATGTTAGTTTCCAATTGTACTGTTCATTGGCTCTTTCATAAACACTGCTTCATCCTTCAATAATAACAAATTGACATGTCCTCACTGAATCCTTTTCATCATCTTAATTGCACACCAGACTTAATGAATGTGGTGTCTACATAAAAGCAAAGCAGAACTGCTGTTTGTTCAACACAAAACATAATGATTTCTCCTGTTTTTATTCAACACAAAATATAACGATTCTAGGCTTGGCACAAGTGAGGAAAGACAGTAAATATCTCTTGTGCATTTTGTTTGATTGCTTGGTCTTTATTTTAATTTCTGCCCCACCCCCAGTTAAGCTGTATCATAACTGCAGACTGGAGATAACTCAAAACCACAGATTTCCAGGATGCCAAGGTTTTCACAATCACTAATTTTGCAAGATTTTCCTATCTCTACTTCTTTATTCCAAGACCATTCCAGTCAGCATTTTTAAATCCGGGAATTATTTATCTGTGCAATATCGCAAAATTTGGAACTATTAATAAAAAGGGACATTTTACGCAGCTGATTGCACCCTGAGGCTGTCAGTTGCAGTGAAGAAATAGTTGCCCATTCTATTATGTATTCATCTTGTTCTTTTTTTTTTTCTGAATGCGTATGAAATATTAAACAATCTTTATTCCTCAACGTTTTTCAGCTAAGATTCAGAAAGTTCATAACAAGTTTAATGTTCTATTTATTTGTGCTTTGGAGTAATATAATGCATGTAAGGTTTTTTGTTATAATTTTATTTTTTTTCTGACATTTTTCACCTGCTCATCAGCTTAAATACACTTGGGTTTTCAAAATGTGCCTATTTTAACTGGAGCACAGTCCCTCACTGCTTTATCCATGTTTATAGTACTCTTCTTAAATAAGAAGATATGCTGGTGTGATTGCACCTGTTCATGTAGCCAAAAAGTGCATTAAAACATTTCAAATAAATTTTATTATTGAGATTGAATATATACGTGGGTGGTAGTGTTCTTCACTCCTTTTCAGCTCTGCTAGACGTGTAACACTTATAAAGAAAGCAGTAGTTTCAACAAATGGGAATGAAGAGGAGAATCCTACCTATACTACTGAAGTAGATAGTTTTTTTTGTTTGTTTGGGGTGTTTTGGGTTTTTGTTTGGGGTTTTTTAGTTTATTTGGATGGTTTTCTAATCTAGACTAAGGGTACAGGAAAAAATGTTGTGGGGCATTTTGTTCTTTTTTTTTTTTTCTCTCCAATGATTTTACTTGTTTTATTAACTGTTTTTAAACCAGTTCTCCTGTCTATCTCTATACCTCAATCTTACACTGTGTCTTACTGTCTTTTCGTAGTCATTGGTAGAACAAACACAGTCCTGGTGGGCATTTGATATTCTGTGCTATAATATCCATTGGTCATTTTTTCATGGGCTAAAAGGTTTTGAAAATTATTTAATATTCTGATTCATTTTGCCATCTTATGTACTGATTATGCCGTCTGTACCTGGAAATGAGGGACCTGTTCAAGTTACCAAGATTAGAATGCTTACCTGTATTGCTACAAACTGNTCCATTCCTCATCCCCGGATGCCGGGAGCCCCCGGGCTCCGCCTCACCAGAACATATTTACATGTCTTTTCCCAAATTGTTGATGGAAAATGTAGGCAGTTGCTTTTGCCAAAACCTAATTACCAAACTGCTATGTTTAGGAGCTACTCAGAAAAATCAAATATATTACAGATATATGATTACAGTACCTAGACTGAATTCCAGAGTAAAAGATGAAACTGCAGAAGACAAAAGCCCTTTGGAACAGGATCAGATAAATAATTAATTCATAAGAATGTTCTACAAGTTCTTTTCATGCAGACAGAAAAGGGTGTGTATGGAGTAAAACAAATGTATCTAGAAACCACACTATGAAATACATGCAGACATAGAGGCCCATTCTAATATAGTTCCATGGTGTCAAAGAAACAGGAAAAATGCTTATTGTTTACAGACCAAAAAGAATATCAGATAATTTATTTTGAATGTTTCTTTCTCATGAAACCTTTTTGATAGTGTCTATTTTATGAAAGTTATATAATTACATAAATTATAATGAAAATATGAAATGGTAATAAAAAAAAATCTTTGTAGCTTTTCTAGTTAACTTCATAACATATATTGCAACAAGAGGTGAAAACGTTTCTGTAATTGAATTAATAGGTCAGATAGTGGGTCCTAAAGCTTCCCTTTGTCAGAGGTAGAGGGTAGAACTATAGAAAAATTTGCTTTTCTAACAGCCATGTTAGGAATTTTTTAAGTGGTATTAATTCTATAATACATACCAAAAAAATCTTTTTCTTCATACCTTTTTTGCACTCTAAGAAATCCTAGTGAGGAGGTTGAAGTAGACAGCATTTTATAAAGTTGCACCAAATTCAGAATCATTCTTTTCTTCTACTTTCCTTCTTACAAGCACAGAAAACCTGATTCGTACTAAAACAAGTATTTTCCTGCCTTCCTTTAAAACACTGAAAATTGACCACAGATCAATCGGGGTAGAATCAGAATTTTGTGGATTTTTTTAAATAAGTATTTCTTGTAATTACTGTATATTTAGTAATAATAATATATGCAGCTTTTTACATTTTACTTTGGTACCTATATTCGTATGAAATGGGGAGAATTATATTGTGCTAATAAATACCGTGTTTGTTAATACTGTATGGTTTCTTCCGACACGTATTTATTTTTTCATTACCTGTTATTCAAGAAGGTAGGGATTAGACTTGATAAGGGAATCCAATCCCTCATCAGTTGAATCCCATATGGTTTCATTGCCAAAAAAATTGTTTGGTTGAATAAGAAAAATGTATCTGGTACATGATAATGAATTCTCACAAAGGAATGTGAGAATAAAAAGTTTTTCATAATAATACTGTAAAAGTAAAAATTAAAAACAACACTTTCTTCAGTTTTTCCTCCTGGATGCTAAAATTTTAGTGGTTAAGACAATGATAATAGAGATTGTTTATAATGCTATTGCCTAACCAAGCTATATATCCTCAAAGACTTATTCAGGAAAAATAAAATCAAGCTCTTTAAATCATGAGTGTTCTTACTGAGTAAACAACCAAAGAGAACCACAACAACCCTCAGTAGAAAAGTAAAAAAAACAATGAGAATGAATCATAATCAGGCTTATTTATCATGAGCAGCAAGCATGATATCTATAAAAATGCAAAAGGTTTGAGCAAGCAATGATGCAAATCAATATTTTAGCTCAGTGAAGTTTCTGAAGTGTTTCAAATGTTTCTTGGTTCTCTAATAGTTTTGAGAGATTAAATAAATATATCTTTTGTATTAAGTAGAAATGAAGTAACAGACATTTTGTTTTACCGATGCCTTAGTTTCCATGAAAAAGAACACTTGTTCCTGGAGATGTTTTTGTATAAGGATGCAGACTCTAAAGATAATGACAAACTATTGATGATGCTCACAGGGCTGGGTGACACGGATATACGCCTGAAACACTAATGGCAATGCCTCTTATATTTTAATAAGTTGAGTGTCTAACACATAGCAGTAGGGGGATGCTTTAAAAAAATGTTGTGAAAACCAGCTCAGGAGTAGAAATATCTATGTAACAAATTACTCAGAGCAACAGATAATGCAATGTCATGTCCTTGAAATAAGAGGAATTGTGAAATTATTGTGTTGTACCTATATTAGAAAACAAAACATGGTGTTTTCTGTTTATTTGTAGATACAACCTAACTTAAACCACTCAGTACATGAAAGCATTCTTTGGGTTTGCCAATAAATTAACCAGATGTCTCAAAAATCCAGTATGTAAATTTTGTGATAATGAGGCTAGGCATTTTAAAAAAATCATGCATATATAGATATACAAAAACGTGTACTTGCTTGCATGACAATTTAAGTCACTAAGAGGCCAAAAGCATCCTTTACCTTCATCTCCACTTTTGAATGCAATTTCAATACAATTAGAGATTTTTTTTTATTTTATGAAAATCAGAGTTGTTAAATAAAATCTTTATTCTAGGTTTGGCTTACCCATCTTTGGTTTATATTGTACTACTGTTTCAAGTCAAAACCAAAACAAACAAAAATCCACTAACCAAACAAAAATAAACCCCTACAGAAACACCAAGATTAAATTGTCTGTTTAAAATCTAATTGAGTTGGAAAAAGAGTTCAAATTCCTTAGCTAGTCTTTGACACATTTGGACTCTATTTTAGTATTGGTAATTCAGTAGCTTCTTAAATCATTTAATCTTCTGATTATTAACAGTGCTTTCACTGATCTTTTCTGTAAAACTTCTCTTCTTTTGGTTGGCTTTGCTTGAATTTTTTTTTTTCAAGTAAAATCAATAACACTGAAAGAGAAAACCCAGTATTTCTAGAATTTGAGTGAGATCAAGCTCTACCAAAATCATATTTCATTTAAATGATACTATACCTTTTTCAAATATCTCAGAAAATGCTGTAGTTGCTTTGACAGTCTGTGAAAGAGAACTATTTCTTGAGTATGCCTTCCTTCACAAATGCTTTACTTAATAAAGCATGTACTAAATATGTGTATTGCAGGGACTAATTTTTATCCATAAAGCTCTTTTAGTCAGCTAAAAATAAAAAAGATGAACATTCTAGTATTCATATTTCTCACAATAATACAGAGCATATAAGAGAGTAAATCATATTGTTTTAATAGTGCAGAGTATCTTTCTGTATAGATAAACATAATTTCATCAGTTTATCTTTCTATGAGAATACAAGTAATGCTTTAAAATGGGCTTTTAAAATTATAGGTGTAATACAATATACATAAAATTATCATAATTCTCAATGTTTTCATTTTATTCATTCCTGTTTAGTGTATTTTTTCTATATAGCTTTTATTTTCATCAAGAAAACATTGATACACATGTATTTTTGTATATGATCTTGTTCTTACCTATTGCAGTAGCATGCAAATCCATGATGATTACAAATTTGTTCTGTCTTATTGTGATAGTCTCTTACAAACCCACAAACACATATACACACACGCAAGCAAGTGAATATGTTGTTTGAATATACTTCTTGAATATACTTAATAAATTTGATTTGAATGTTGCAAGCCAAATGCATAGAACTCCACAATTTATGAAGCATGTTAAGGTCTTGGAACGTATTCAGGGCAGGATGGCAAAGCTGGTGAAAGGGCTGGAAGAGCTGAGGACTCTGAGTTTGTTTAGTTCGGAGAGAAGGAACCTGAGGGGTGATGTCATTGCTTTCTATAACTTCCTGAGGAGGGGAAGTGGAGAGAGGGATGTGATTTCTTCTCCCTGGAAGCCAGGGACAGCAAGTGTGGGAATGGTTCAAAGATGAACTAGAGAAGGTTTAGATTGGACATTAGGAAGAATCGCTTTACAGAGATGTTGGTCAAACCCTGGAACAGGCCTCCT